>JALRMM010000367.1:0-35444 GCA_026122155.1 Zymoseptoria crescenta
TAGCTCTACTAACGGCCTTCGCCGTCGTAGAGCCTACTAGCCGTTTTTTATAAGGGATCGAAAACCTATCGAGAAGGAACTCGAGGCGATTTATCGATTCGATAACCTATGCGTTTTCGTAGAAAAGGTAGGGTCTCCTAAGGATAAGGTCTTCTTAGAGGTCTAGAATAGCGTAGGCAAAAGTAGTCGACTTATGCCCTCCGACGTCGAGAGAAAACCTCGTTACGAAAGAAATCTCTTTCTTTCGCGATAGGGTTCCTTATACGCTAACGACCTTACGCCTCGGGATAGGGATTTACGGGAGCCGGAGTTTCTTAGCTAACCCTTCGTTTATTAAACAATACGATTAGCTACCGTTGTCGATAAGAGCGAATTAAAGTACGTCGTCGTTAATAATAGTAGAAGTATAGAAGAGAGAGCGTTCTATTTTTATCTTTTAAAAGACGTTCTATTCTATTTCTACTTATATCTAATATTACCTCTACGGACGTCTTATCGTAGAGGCTACTCGTTTTCCAACGCTAGATCTTCTTCTTCTTCTTCCGGAAGAGCTTCTCGTATCTCGCGAGAGCTAACCTTACTTACCGTAGCTTATACGGCGTTCGGGTTTCTCGTAGCGAGGTATATATAATCGGTAATAAGATGTTCTTTTATCCCGTAGCGAAGATAGAGGCCTTGTTCTCTCCGGGCTTATATTATATCCTTTATAACCTACTTTGCCCTCTTCTTCTCTTTCTAGCCGAAGTCGACTTAGTTAAACCGAGTTAGTTCCTAATCTATTTCGTCCTTTACTTCTTACGATAGGGTCGCTCGTAGTAGGGTCGCCTACGACCCTATCGATAGTAGGGTCGCCTAGAGGGTAAAGGGCGCGGAAAAGTTCGACTAAGAGCGAAGATTTATAATCGACCCGCCGATAGTTAGAAGGTTCTTCGTAAAGGTCGAGTACCTATCCGGCGGATTTAAGGCGAATAGGAGTAAGGCCCTCTTTATCTCGTTATTTAAAGAGTTCTCGAAAAGAGTAATCCGAATACTCTCCTCTTTCGAGTTCGGCTCGTCCTACGAAAGAGTATCGGATAGTCCGGCGTTTATAAGGACTACTTTAAAGCGAGGAAGGTAGGTAGTAATAGGTTCGTTATCGCGTTGTTAGATCCAAGAGAGTGTTTAAAGAGCTCGTTGTTACTAGTTCGTATCGCTATATATACCGTTTAGGTACCGGAGGAATTCCTTTACTACGTTCCCGTTTCGTTTCTCGAGGGCGTTCTAGATTATTGTCCTTACTATTCTTACTACGCTATCGTCGAGTCTACTTATAAGGTAGAGGAATTAGTCAAAATCGTCGCCGATAGTATCTTTATCGATAGCTAGTTTAGCTTATATAGCGAGATACTAATTATCCTATTCCGATCGTTTACTACTAAAGGTTCGTAGCGTAGGAATCCGCTCCTTTAGGCGGCGAGGGGCGTCGTCGTTATATATCGTAGTCGTTATAGTCGTTTCTAGAGTAGCGAGAGTCGAGCTACTCGCTTTAGGCATTAGTTCTTCTCGTTGTTTTCTAGCGATAGCGAGCTATCTTTCGAGCTCGCGTTTAGCTACTTCTATAGCCCGGTATCGTTCGAGGTATTACGTATCGTTCGTTACGAGTTAGGTCTAGAATTCTTCTTAGATTCGAGCTATTTCTACTCGTATTAGTTCCTAAAATTTAGGCGGTATTTCTATCGGGGTAGCTATTCGATATTAAGCTTTAGAAAATATAAGGGTCCGAACCGAAGTTATATACGAAGGTCTAGATCCGAATGTATAAAATTCTAAAGCTACTAAAAGGAAGATCTATCTACGATAGCGATACGTCGAGTATAAGTCGAAGGCGTATATAGCGTAGCTTAGCGTATATATAGCCTCCGCGTAACCGGATCGGACGTCCGATCGGGTCGTCGGGCGTCGGGTCGTTAGACGTCCGATAGAGTATCGGGTATCGGGCGTTGGGTATTAGGCATCGGGCGTCGGGCGTCGGATAGTAAAGCCGGCTAGCCTTAGGTACTAGCCTCTAATAGCTATAGCCGCGGCTAATACGGATATTATAGTATCTACTACTAAACGCTAGCCGGTTTAATACGAGATATAGAGCCTTTACTAGATTATAACGATATACGTTCTTACTACTTTAGCCGGTTAGATAATATATATTCTTATAGCTAAGAAGCAATAGTACTAGTCGCTCGATCTACTTCTTTATAAAGCGCGCCCTTAAGCGTACGTTGTTATCGGTCTTATAATCTAGTATCTACTCGAAGTACTTATATTTATAGCTAACTACGTCGATAATAGGGGCCCTTATACCGCGCTACGCCACTATAAGGTTTACCTACTCTTGCTTGTTAAGTACTAATAGTAGTAGTAGAAGAAGGATATTTATAGTTAGTAATATATACAACTAACGGTAACCTAGTAGCGGAGGATTAAGGATATAATATAAACTAGCTATAGCTACTATAACGTAAACAATACGCGCTTCGAGTTACTAGCCTTTAAGCTACGAGAGGTTAACACGCCAAGAGTAGTTAATAATGCAATATCGTTGATTTTGAGTTAACGAGCTAAATAGCAAGGGCAACTCAATATTACCGGATTAGCAATACCGGCGCTGTCGAACGACCATGAATCTGCGGCTATCAACGTGTTTTAATGGCTCATGCTCGACTCAGAATGATCCACGGGCCGGTGGAAACACACTACGATAGTCCCTATAATTTCTACTATTTGTCGTCAATTGGGACTGCTGCACTTTGACTGTCTCCCAATTCCGAGTTGTCGGACAGTCGTCAGGCTTTACCGATATATACATTTCAATGACGTTGTCACTAGCGTGGCGATACATTCAAGACCTCACAACGCCCGATTTCTTGCATCAAACAGGAATTGCTTGAGGCGAGTCACCGACCTTTCTGATTCAGGATCTTTCGAGACCGAGATGAACATCTGCCAACAGATTCAATAAAATCCGACGAGGCCAAGTTTCCGACTGCCTCATCTCAATGATCGCTCGCAATCTCGCAGAGTCATCGGATCCAACTGCATGAAGCGTCAAGTGTTCGGACGAACGGTCGTGCCGATAGCACATGGCGACCGAATTCGCCCTCTTCCCACAGCTGATCACTGAACTCCGTCTCGAGATCTGGCGTTCGGCCTTACCTACGCATATTCGCAGAGCGCTCTACCCTTTCAGGAAGGGATGCTGGGTGTTGGAAGACTTGGGCTTGCAACTCGACCCCAACGGAGAGGACTTGAATCTAAGATTCGATCCCAGTCTGCTCAGTTCACCACGCATCGAGCTCCCTCTGCTCTACGTGAGCCGCGAGGCCCGCGAGGTTGCGATCAAGTATATCCGGAAGCAGAAGCTGTCCACCTGGCGAGGCGGCGCGCAGGCCAGAGTCGAATACCTTCGTCGCTTCGACCTTCGGACGGATATGATGTTCCTGCCAGCTCGTGACATCGACGACTTCGTCGGCGAACATTCAGCACTGCTGAACGAGGACCCGGAGATGGAAGGCCGATATGTTGGCACTTCCTTTCCGATTCTCGAGAGGCTTGCCGTCACTATTGCCGGCTTCGAGGCTTTCAGGGGAGATCTTTTGGAGGAATTGTTCAAATATGTTGGTCCTGTGAGCACACTGTGTATCGTCGATCTTCGTTGCGATAGCGGGTTCACTCTTGAAGAGGTTGAAGATGGCAGTGCGTTACCCTTTCTAGAGCTCGAGGACGAGCCATCTGCTCAGTGCGTATGGGACAGCATTCAACGCCGTTGGGAGTATTCGGGTAACCCTGAGGTGCTCGGACGGATGAATGCCCTTGTTGATGGCCTTGATGATCCAGCGTCTAGCACGAGCAAGTCTGATCTGAAGGTTCAGCTGTTCCACTTGGTCGAGGCTTGAAAGCCCTGGCTTCAACAATGAACTATTTACATCCAGCCTTGTCTGAGACGACGACGCGTTCGAACAGCTCGACCAATTCTCAGAAGGCGCACGGGGATGAAGATGTTGATGCTACAAGAAAGCGTCTGCTAAAGACATATCGATTTCATGTTGTCAAATACCTGCTCAACAATCCCAGCTTTCACAGCCCAGCCTCACCCAACCCACTGCTTGGGATCATGACCAGGGGAGCTTCGAGAACCGGTTCGACGTGCCTCGATCATATCACGCAAAGCAGGTCTGTCCAATCCTGGATATAGTAGCATAGCTCCCTTGCCGAAGTCGTTGACGACCCGCTGGAGGAGGACGCTTGTCTCAAAAGTTCGGCAATACGAGGCGCTAAAAAGTCAAATTGCACCTCCATCAACTCGCGGTTCAGCACAAGCCATCGACCTCTCGCACGCAATCCTCGCGACATGTTGTCTGCCGACTGCTTTGGGACGGGCTGCGGGGAACCACGCCAGGGTAGTGCGTTCGCAGCGTGTACTTTGGCCCGGTACCCGTCAAGACCCTTCGCAGTCGCTATGGACAAGCTCGAGCACGCCATACGCACGCGGGACTATCATTGGCGATCACCCAAGGAGTGAGACTGGAATCTGGGTTGGCTAATGAATGCCGTGAGAAGGCATCATAAAGCTTAAGATTTGCTGCACATGGCCAGCTGGAGACTGAAAGCGTGGGTGGTACAGTTCTATATTTCCCTACATCCTTTCTCTTTCCCTCACCTGAAGAAGAAACCACTCCATCAAGCATCATGTCGAATCAAGTCAAGGGCCGTCAATACACAGACCCAGCAGTCTACTCCGCTGAGCATCAGGCATTCGAAAAGGCCGGCCTTCCAAACACCCAAGCTGGATGGATCCAACGAGCCAAGGACGTCGCCGAGATCCTGGGCCGGGATGCCGCTCAGCGTGACATTGAGAACAAGTCTCCACAGGCTGAAGTGTCACTGCTCAAGTCATCCGGTCTTCTGAAGGTCTTGGGACCTAAAAAGTATGGTGGCGGCGAGCAGAGCTGGGAGGTCGGCTACCGAGTGATTCGTGAGGTCGCAAAGACCGACGGCTCCCTCGGTATGCTGCTCGGATACCACTTGTTGTGGTCTACCACTGCCAACGCCGTCGGTACGGATGAGCAGCAGGACAGCGTGCAGAAGGTCATCATTAGCAACAACTACTTCGTGGGCGGAGCTGTCAACCCTCGTGACAGTGATCTCAACATTACCTCGGAAGGCGACGAGATTGTGTTCAACGGATCCAAGAACTTCAACACTGGTGGCGGTATGTAAAGGCGATCTCTTGAACATACAAATACCCCATGCTGACGATGATACTCACAGTGGTCTCGGATCTTACCGTCCTTGAAGGCGTCTTGGAGGGTACTGAGGACCACATCTTCACCCTTGTCAAGACCGACCAAGCCGGCATTCAATTCGCCCACAACTGGGACAGTGTTGGTCTCCGCTTGACGGAGTCCGGCAGCGTCGCGATCAGCAACGTTCGCGCTCCGTGGTCTGATGCTCTCGGCTGGGACCCGCAGACAAAGAGGCCTATCCCATCCGTCCTCGGAATCCCATTCGCCAGCCTGCTCCTCCCGACCATCCAGCTGGTATTCAGCAACTTCTATCTCGGAATCGCCCAGGGAGCTTTGGCTGCAGCCTCAGAGTACACCCTCAAGTCGACTCGAGCCTGGCCTTTCGGCGGTGACAACAAGGACAAAGCCGTCGACGAGTTCTACATCCTCCAGCGCTACGGCGAGTTCCGCGCTCACCTCGCAGCAGCAGATGCTCTCGTCGACCGTGCCGGCGCCGAAATCGCCAACCTCTACCGCGAAGGCGGCCAATTCGGCTCCGTCGTCGGCGACGACCGTCTGCTGAAGGACAACGTCAACGCCAACTACGTCCAGCCCTACCCGCAGGACATCAGCAAGCCCAACCCGCCCTACACCCTCTCCACGCCCGCCACGTTCCAGAACCTCGCCGCCGAGACCCAAGCCACCAACGGCCACAGCAATGGCTCTTCGTCCACCAACGGCCGCGCCAACATCACCGCTCAGCGCCGCGGCGAAGTCGCCGCCTTCGTGGCCCACGCCAAAGTCGTCACGACCGACACCGGCTTGACCGTGACGTCGGGCATCTTCGAGATGCTGGGCGCCCGCGCCACGGGCAAGAAGTACGGCTTCGACCGCTACTGGCGCGACATTCGCACCCACAGCTTGCACGACCCGGTGGCGTACAAGAAGCGCGAGGTCGGTCGCTGGCAGCTGTTGGGGGAAATTCCGGAGCCCACGTGGTATACTTGAAGGGCTACATGGGGATGCAGGATACGCATGAATGTGGGTGGACGACGGGGGCGGGGCCGCCGTGCAATGTGTGTTGGCTTATGAGGAGATTGCAGGAATTGATTGAACGGACGATGTGAGAGTGGATAGCTCGTCTTTGCGTTGAATATGGATTCCCACGAGCTTGTCATGTCTTGTTCCTATGATGGCGTGCAATAAGTCGATCTGATCCCAAAATCCAATAGTCGTCCCAGTTGTTCCGTTCGTCCCAGTGCCCGCTCCCAATAACGCCACACGCGCCCGATGAATTCGTGAATCCGTAAGTCTCATGACCATCAACTAACAACACCTCCACCATGCTCCAGCACCTCCGACTTTTCTAACTTCGGCACCGCCCTGCTCAGTAGCGCTCTCAACTCCGGTGTTATGATCTGTGCCGGCTGGGGCTTGTCCGCTCCAATACCAGCAGCAACGTGATCACCAACCGTCCTCTCTCTCCCCGACGTGTCGGCCGCGCCAGATGGTCGTCTACCGCTTGCTCCACCCGAGCTGCTTCCCGGCCTGGGCTTACCATCGCTGCCAGGTTTGGACTGTCCAGGGCTTGTGGGTGGCTGCGGCAACCGCATCCTCACCACTGGGGTAGCGGGAAAGTTGCTCTTCTTGTCAATCGCCTCCACTACTCTCTGGAACCTCCTGAACAGTGCTTCCGCCCTGACGACGGTGCTCTGTAGATCGATTCGGCCGCTGAGCTCGTTCACATACTTCAGCACCTCGTCGAAACCTTTCAGATGTCCCATAATGACGTCTCGATGCTTCTCCAGAATCGCGGCGGCGAAGAACAAGTGGAAGTTGGCGCTCAAGTAGTCCGTCCAGAGACCTTCCCACAGTCGAAGAATGTCCTCGAATTCAAATTCGCGCTTGAACCACACGAGGAGCATGCGGAAGAAAAAGAAGAAGTTCGTGCTGTCAACTTTGGCCAGATGTTCGTAAAGCTTCGGATCGAGGAGTTGAACGAGTTGATCAAGAGTTGTAAGCTGAAGACGCATACCGCTCTGATCACGGAGGAAGTTACGTTCCATGCGCTCCATGAATTTGGTGAAACCCCAGAACGCGACCGCATCGTCTTGCTGAACCGCATAGATTGGCGCGAGGAGGTCCGACATGCCTTGCACATAGCCGAGATCGCGGTTATGTTCGTTGTAGGTGAGGAGCATGTCTTTCATTTGTTCGAGGTGAACGTTTGTGCCGGACTCTGCGAACGGCGAATCCGGATCTGGATGTGGGATGTCTTCACCAGCGAAGATGGGAAGGTGGCGATCGGTGCGGTGGACATCTTTCTCTATTTGGCCATTGATGGCGCGGTCAGTGGGTGTATTAGTTGCGAAGGCAGCGTATCGCGCCGAGAAATGAAGAAAACTTACCGATGCGCATCCTCTGCTCCTTCCACCACTCTCTTTCTTCCAACGTGCCGGTCTCATCAACGAGACGCTCCCACCACGCACCCTTGAGACGAATGTACTCGTCCCGCAGACTGTTCATCTGGGCGTGGCGCTCCTCTTTGGTGCTCTCCCACTCGTACACACCCAATAGAAAGAGCCATGCCTCCTTGCGTACCCCGTCATCGGGCGACAGACCACCGTGGAAGATGCGCTCCTTGACCTCATCAGAGGTCTTTTCGAGTCGTCCAGTGCGAGCATTGAAGAAGCTGTTCCACTCTTTCATGGTCACTGGCTTTCTCTTATCCGCCAGACTCATGCCGTTGAGGTCAACATCCAAAATCTCGAACTGGCCCACCTCGCTCTCCTCCATCTCCAGCACATCCTTCGCAGTCCAGATGCGTTGATTCCGCTCCCTCTCAGACTGCTCCGCGATGCCCATGGCCCACCTGGCGAGGTAAAGTCGAGCAGAGTCGAACTCGTCCGACACCGTCTGGACCTGTGGGTTCTGCATCAGTCTCCGCACTTGTGGAGGCAAGTTTTTATTTTCAGCCACAGCTTGTGCCGTCCGTCGTGTGAAAGTCGTGACCTGTGCCATTGTTTCAAGAAAGCTCCACCGCGCTTGTTTGAGGGCAGACATGACCGGGTCTCCTTTACCATCCTTTCCTTGCTTCTTCTGCGACGGATCATCCTTGTGTTTCCCCTCGAGTACGTTCTTGACTTTGTCCTGCGTCGGCTTTCCACCGCTTCCGAATGCCAACTTGTCCGCATCGTTCGGGTTGATCATGTAGATGCTAGGCTCCTGCACCGATCTCTCGACATTGACATATCTCTTCAACCATTCCAGCAACTGATCGCCTCCCCAGAACATTCCACCATTCTCACTGCTGATGCTGAAGTTCTCCCGCTGTAACTTCTTCCGATGGGCAATCGTCGACTGACATTCCGAGTCGTGAAAGAACAACGCCGGGAAGCTGTCTCCAGCACGAGAATTGATGACAATGCTGCCGAACCACCAGCCCGAGCTAGGTGGACGGACGAGAATGCTGAAAATCTCGCTGACAGGAATGGCAAAGGCGTACGTTCCCAGACTCGAGCTGTGAGTAGTCACTACAGGCGGACGGGAAACGAGATGTGTTTTCGCTGGCGGCGCATCGTCGTCGATGCCTGCAAGCTCGACTTTGTTGTATGTGTCTCGAGACTCGCCGAGGCCACTGTCGGGGACCCATGCTACGAGCAGGTCGGAACGCGGTCGTGATCGTGAGCTGCTTGCGCCGGGAGATGTGGGTGCATCACTCTCGGAAGGCTTCTGTTGGACCAAGGCGATGTATCCTGCTAGGTTGTCCTTTGCACTCGGTGTGGGATGTTGGTAGACCTTGCTCTTGCAGTACAGCAGCTTGACGCCCTTTCCTGACCTGCTGTGGCGGACAGTACTGTACTCGCTCTCCTCCTCGTCGGACATATCGTAGAAGCTGGCGGTGGGCGAGGGAGGACTGTGAACGGAGCTGGACGTGTCCAGCGGCGGCGGGGTCGAGGGCATGGTGATGGTGTGGAATGTGTGCGGCCTCAGAAGAGGAATTGGGTTGGCAGGATCCGAATCGCGGTCGACTCACATGCTAAGTCAGGTGGTTCCAAGGTATTGCAGCTATGTGCGGAGCATCGCCTCTCTTTGTAGAATGCGTCCTTGGTCCCACCACCCCGCGATGGAGTCATGCGCCACACTTTGGCGATGACGGAACCTGTTTGACTTCTTTGGGGGCCAAATTGAAGGCTGCCGCTTTCGACTTCACTTCCACCGGATGGAATCATTCTACGCTTCCAAGTCTGACAAGCTGAGCCCAGTGGATTGAGCAAACGAGGAGTTCATTACAAGCACCACTTTGGCAAGCTTCGTCCCTCCGTACTACGTATCGAACACTTCATGCAAAGCTCCACCCCTGGGTGCACCCGGAACTCCTTCACGCTAAACGATAGAACAAGCCTGAGAGAGCGCGCCACGAACGAGCACCCACAATGCTACCTTGAGCATACCATCTCTCTTGTCAACCCGTCCTCATTGAGAGCAGTTGTCACATCTCCACGTTGCCTCCGGCCGTCCATCCATGCTCATACAGGCCAAATGAAAGTTCCTCCAGCACAAGGGGTTTCCACACGAGAATGCGCCTCTCAGGCCCTCGACTGTAACCCCGCAAATGCATTCCTTCTTCTTCGAACCAGCCCTTTGACCGTCTTTGGAAGTCCTCTGACCGCCGTCAGTCGTTGCGCCTCTCGTATTTCGAGAGCTAGGACTCCGGTTCTGCTCCAGCCCCTTTTCGAACGACGTTTGGTCGTGCAATTCGAAGACAATCGGACCTGACGCATCCGTGGTCAACGAGACGTGTTCCGACAGAGCTAGAACCAGGTCGCTCTGATCGACGATCGGACGGAATGTCTCCTTGTCGACGCCAGTGCAGACGATGTGATCAATGTCGCGTCTAAGTCCGAGGTCGCGATCTAGGATCTGAACGAGCTTCTCGTAGTCTAAGTCATGTGGTTCAACGGCGTGCACAGCGAGCTTAGCACGCGCCTTGCCGCCATCGCTGTCGAACAGCAGGTCTTTGATGGGGATGCGGCCGGATGTCTTTGCAGTGCCAGGTCTCTTGCACAGAATGTCTCGACGACCAAGGGGCGTCATCTTTGCCTTGCGTGAGACCGGCACAGGAGAGGTGACGCCAAGCTGTTCGTTGATAGCTTGTCCATCAGCTTCAATCTCTCTGTGCTCCACGTGCACTCCGTTCGTTTGCGGGACCGTGACTAGGCCCAAACAGTATTTGACCGTGTCTGCATTCACGACCTTCTTCGATTCAAGCTGTCGAAGCTTCATCTCGAATTGATCTTTCCATCCTTCGGCGCCGAGTCGGGTCTTGTACTTCCTAGTGAAGCGCACGATCGCATCTCTGGTGAAGGAGTCAGATAGCGGCGTCTCCTCGTCGAGATGCCTATTAAGAAGCTCGTTGAAGTTTTGCGCTATCTGCGACACGCCCAATTGAGTCTGGTCCCTTCGCTGACTCTGCAACACCCAGGAAGTATCTGCTTCATCCTCACTGTCGCTGATTTCAGTCCCCGGAGCCACTCGCTGTTTCGAGATCGTCCTGTAGAACGAGATGCCGTCCACATCAGGCACGGGATGTCTTTTGCGCTGACGAGGTTCAAGATTTACGACATCCTCGGGTGCCGTGACTTTTCTCTTGCGGCTCTCGATGGTGAGTGGTTGCAGTTGAGGCTGAGCAAGCGGCTTGTCCTTCCTCCCGAACAATTTCGTGCTCTTTGGATGTCGAGGAGTATTATGCACGGACCTGCTACCTTTCGGTGGAGGGAGCCTCCATCGCTGGTCACCTTGCAAGTGAGCCTTCACGTTGAAAGCCGACCTTGGAGCTACCCATTCCAATTCATCACCGTGAGGCTCCTCCCCATCATTAAGCCCAGCCAGTGTATCATCGACCTCCACCTTCACCACCAGCAGACTGTCGTTTGAGAGCTCATAATCGATGGCCCACCTCATGTGGTCGTGGATCGTTAGATAATGCATTAGCAGCCGCTCAGGGCTGGAGTGCTCCATGTCGCGTCTACAAAGTATGCACTTCAATCCAGTCATGAATGCTGCGCGAACGGTGAAGTTTGTTCTCGTGAGATATTGGACTCGCATCTTCGCCCGGCTATTCTCGAGGTCGTCAGAGACGCTGGGCGTCGGTAATTGTCGCGCCTCACGTTTCAAATGCAGCGTCCTGTTGTACGTGACTATAGGCGTGTTCTGGCCGTGGAAGATGCTAGCCTCGACCCCATATCGCATGTTGGTGGTTCGTTCCTCCTGGGCGCATCTCAGCTTCATTATATGTCCTGGCGGTGGAAGATCCGGAAGTTCGTCCCACGAGCAGGTTAGCAACGAATCTTTGCCAGAGGTGAATCTGTAGGTGCAAACATTGCGATGTTCCAATTGGCTCCAGAATTCTGCGGCATCTTCGGAGCTTTGACATGTCATGCCGAACTCCATGGAATATCCCCCAGTGTCGGCTCTGCGCAACCACCTGATGACGCCGTCGTCGTCGTACACCGCCTCGACCTGGAGTTTCTCAGTTCCAAATTCGAAAGGGTCCTCCAATTGAATCTCGAACTCCGCTGGACTCCCCTGGATCTCGTGCCGCGTTATTTGTGCATCGCGCAATTCGTAATGTATGAGATTCGGAGTATTAGATTGACGCAGAATTCTGACGAACACTTGGCACCATACCCTCCACTCATCACAAGCCGAAAGCCATTCAGGACGATCAGCGGCATGCTCACCAGCCGCCATGCTGCGGCCACCGCCGCCATTGCTTCCATGTAAAGGGACGACGCGAAGATGCTGAATACGGATCGTGTCTCTGTGATTCTTCATCATGCGGCCTAGTGCTTTCTCGCGAGGAAAGTCCCACTTCGCGATTTCTGTCTTGTGACCGACGGGGTCTAGCGCATGCCCTCGTTCTCGCTGATTTTGAAAATCGTGCTCATCCAGTGCGAGCCTGAGATTCCGGCGCAGATATCCAGGCTGGGTCCTGGACCTCCGATCGAGTTCGCCGGCAATGTGTGTTTGTGCTATGAATGATTTGCGCGACTCTTCGTCGGCGTTCATAATAAAGGTGAGACGCTGAGGATTTCGGTTTCAACGCGTGCAGGCGCTACTTGGCTCTCGGAATGGTCTTGCCGAAGGGATGGGATCATTGTGAGGTCGAAGCCGGGCGAAAGTGATGATCGGGAGATGTGTCGATAGGGTCCGCTTCCCGAAGGGAGTAGATGTTGCCAGCCGCGAGGCCGACTTCAAGCCCAGACGAGATTCACAGCGAGGAGTGATTCGTGTTACAAAGTGAGGGAATGGTTTTGTTGATGTCGCGTAGCGGAATTTTGCTTGGGTCCGTGTGGGTAAGTCTGGCAGCGCACAATGTCGTCGATGGGAGTTCGATAGCGCGTCTTTTCCAGTAGTTCTCGCTCGAGTGTGATGTCAATTTTGCGTTGTACCGTAGTGCTGTCAATCGCATGGTTACTTTTGCGCCTTCCTGTCGACGTTCCACGGTTGCTAGCGCAAGCGCAAGCGCGAACTGGGCGGGATCAGCCGCAACGACAATCCATGCGATAAGGAGAATACAATGACTTGATAGAAGACCTCTTAGGACCATTGCGATAGAAGCAGTTGCCTGCTCGTCGTCCTTCATTACGGACACACCATCACGGACGCACCGACAGTCCGTTGCTATTGACATGAAAATGACCGACACGGGTCAATGCTGAGAGCACTGTTTTCAGTTCGTGTATTTCCCATAGTTACTAGACGCCTATTGAACGCCACTGGCTATGGAGCAGTGATGCCGAGCCGCCCTCCACTCTCTTCGATGCATCTTCTGTGCAGCTTCTGCACCTCCATGATGGATTTCATCCCGTAGAAAGGGAGTGGCGCATCGTCCACATCATAAACGCAGGCCTTGTGCCCACAGACATCCATCTACCCCGAAAGCAAGCAGCCTAGCATGCAAGGAACGCCTTCAAAGCAGCATTCAAATCGCTCCCGATTACCTCGTACCGATCCAACCTAGCCGTGACCTGATAACGTTGCTTGAAATTCCCGCTTAACAGCAGCCGCCGGCGCTTCCGGACTGCACGTTCGATCCCTGGCCGACCTGAACTGTGGGCTTGTTGTTGACGGTCGTGTTGCCCATGCGCTCCTTGATCTGGCGAGCCATGGTGAGGAAAGCCTGCTCGACGTTGTTGGCGTTCTTGGCGGATGTCTCGAGGAACGGGATGCCCAGGCTGTCGGCGAACTCCTGCAGCTTCTGTCAGCGGCTGTGTAACGTGCTCTCCGTCATGCCGCAACGCACCTTGGCGACGGTGTACTCGACGACCTTCTTGTCGGCCATATCACTCTTGTTGCCCACGAGCAGCTTGTTCACGCCCTCCGTAGCGTAGCGGTCGATCTCCTGCAGCCACTGCTTCACGTTGTTGAAGGAGTCCATGTCGGTGACATCGTACACGACGCAGATGCCGTGAGCTCCACGATAGTAGGAAGATGTGATGGTGCGGAAACGCTCCTGGCCAGCGGTATCCCACTGATTTTGTTATTAGCTACTCATGCTGCCCTTCTCGTGCTCTTGCCAACGACGTACGATCTGGAGTTTGACGGTCTTGCCATCAAGCTCGATGGTGCGAATCTTGAAGTCGACACCGATGGTGGAGATGTAGGACTCGGTGTAGGTGTCGTCGGCGAAACGAAGGAGGAGGCAAGACTTTCCGACACCGGAGTCACCGATGAGGAGGAGCTTGAAGAGGTAGTCGTATCTAGGCGCGCAGTTGTGTTAGTACGTGTGTTCGATCTCTTGATGACTCCAACATATCCCCAGGCTTGTCGAACAGGGCTCGCTGGCAACGAGCTGGCGGATTTGGCTGTCCAGTAGGCTGTCCAGTAAGCTATCCAGTAGGAGTGACGGTGTGGTATTTCGGCGAGATCCAGTTGGCCTCGTTGGACAGGTCAGAGTTGGCGCAGATGGCGTATCCTTCGCTGTGGGTCTCCTCGACAGGTGATGGATCCAAGGTGCGGTCCCGCGGTGCTGGCAAGGAGACAGGAGAGGAAAATTACACTGTTCACATATCCAGTCAGCATTTACATCCTCCCTCGCTGCGCGCGCGGACTGCGCTCCTCGGCGGTTGGTCGACTGACTACTCTGGGTTCATGATTGCGGGATGTCGGTGGTTGAGGCGAGGGCCGAGGCGTAAGGTTCGCGCGCGGCTTCGGTTATCGGGGCGAAAAGGTCGAGGTAAGATCTGGAGTCGGTGGTGGTCGAGGAACGGTGGATGAACGGTTTGTTGATGTGGGGTGAAGTGGTCGTGGTCAGAGTAGTTCGGGAGGGTGTTTCGGACTAGGTGAGCGTCCTGCGCCGTTGCTAACTAGCGGCGGGCCCTTCCGACGGGTGACCAACAAGTACAAAGACAGGGTTCAAGCACAAACGGCATCACCTAGGTTGTTTCTAATGTTATGACGCCGACAACGAATATGTGTGATGGCCGACATTACGAAGAAAACACATCAATCCACATCATCGGAATCAACAACCATGCCGAGCTGCTACGGCGTTGCAAACATGCAGAGATGGTCATTGGACCCTTTCTTTGCTCCTGATCAGATCACATGCAAAGTGCACGTCGTGCGAAAGGACAGCTGCGCCGTGCATACGGCAAGACCTGCGGAACGTGATCACAAATTGCCGTGAACTAGTCAAGCTCAAGCAGTTTGCCATGTACAAGATGCGGCATCCGCACGCCATACTGTGTCTGATGCCTTATCATCCTCAACGCCCGAAACCGAAACACAAAACCGAAGAGTTCATTGCCATGCAAGCCAGGCTGAAAGTCATCTGTACTCCGCAGAAATGAGTACTAGCATCCTCTCACTCTCATCTCAAACAAATTCTGATTCCTGCAACACCTCATCTCCAACCCGGATTAGGTGGCGGCGGCTGCCCCCCATATCCGCCCTGCGGCTGGCCATAAGCCTGGTATTGACCCTGCTGTCCATATCCTTGCTGATCGTAGCTCGGCTGTCCACCATATCCACCAGGCCGAGGCTGCCCGTATTGTCCCTGAGGAGGAGGCGGGTATTGTCCCCCGTACCCTCCAGGCTGCTGCTGCTGTCCGTATTGCGCGTTGTGTGGAGTGTGTTGTTGGCTGGGAGGCCCGCTGTAGCCGCCTGCTCCGCCGTGTTGCTGGTTGTATCCTTGCTGGCCTTGTGGGTTGTAGGCTCCGCTTGAGGGACCAAAGTTGCCTTGCGGGGGACCACCGTACTGCGCGTGTTGTGGGGGTTGCGTGTGGCCGCCTTGCTGCCCGTATGATCCAGGTGTTGATGAGCCGTGCGAGCCGCCGTATGAAGCTCCATGCGATCCACCGTGCGCTCCAGCAGGCTGGTATGAAGCTGGTGGCGCCGATCCCTGATATGTGCCGCCTGAAGACTGGTTCTGCGAGTAGCCGTAGGGATTCCCGCTGCTGTGAGGTTTGCTCGTCTTTCCGCCCAGTAAGCTGCTAGCCATGGAGCCCAGCTGTCCGAGCCCTCCACCACTGCTCGAATGTCCTGATGATCCATGCTGTCCGCCTTGTCCGCCATGCGATGATGAGGATCCACCCAAGAACGATTGCGCGATTCCGCCGAGGCCACCACCACCACTTGAGTGTCCTTGTTGTCCATGCTGTTGTGACCCGCCATGCGACGAGGATCCTCCCAGAAATGATGATGCTAGACCTCCGAGACCACCACCTGAGCTTTGCTTGTTGCTGCCGAGCATCGAGTTCAGTAGTGAGCCCTATCGTGTCTGTCAGTCTGCTGTCCCATATTTCGCATGCACGATAGCTTCCAACTCACTCCCAAGCTCCTATCTCCTTCTGGCCCATCAACACCTCTCGACCCTTCACCCGGTGCAGGATAAGGACTCTGGTTGGCGGGTGTGGTCCCAGGCGAGGGAACATGTGGTGCTGCCATCGTCGGTGTTTCCCAGGTCGATTCGCCGGTGCTGATTTGTACAAAGTAGTATTTTCTGCTCCTTCGGGTGATGTCAGTAGGTGGTTGTTGTCTTGCGAGGAAGTGCGGAGTAGTCGACAGCCCAGCTCTTATGGCCAGGAGCAGTATTCACGCATGGAGGCGAAGCAACTTACTTCGCGTCGAACTGCGCAATCCTTCATTCGACACCATTCACGTCAGTGCCAGTCGCAAGTAGAGCTGATGTTCGAAGGACACGCACCATCCAGGCGGCAATGAGGGCGGTGCATGGTCCGGTCCAGCATCAGGCGTGGTGGGATCCATGTTCGGTCTGTTCTCCAGAAATACAGTCGTGACAATGCAACAGCACTTGCAGAGTGGTGAAATATGGCGCAGTCGTATCGTAGAGTACGCGCCTTGTCGTTGTAATAGTGTCGCAGACAACAGCAATCCGTGGGGAATTCTGGTAGACGATCGGGCGAGGCTTTCTGATCATCCGGTGGCGAGAAGAATCATGCACAGCCTCCTGTCAGTGGGAGACGGAACGGTAAAAAGTCGCTGCCAGTGGTGGAGGAGCAAACTTCAAAGACACAACATCACTGGCGCAAGCAAGCCGACACTGTGACCGACGCCTGTGTAGAACTATTTAAAGTAGCACTATCCCTGCAACCTCCGCGACCTGATCAAGGACCCTGCTAATGAGGGTTGGCATTGGCAAAGCTCACACTTTCACAGTCCGAGACTACGAGCGAGGTAGACATGACTTCGCACCTAGTAGGACCGTGGGACCGTACTTTTCTACCAGAGCCTGCGTGCAGCAAGACAAATCGCTGTTAGCCGCGTGAGCACTTGCGTACATCGAGTGCTCCTCGAAAGGTCTTGAACCGCGAGTCAAGACGGCCAGTGAAGAGCAGGACCATACACCTAGCTCACGCGGAAAGTGTTTAACACGTTGGGTGGTATTGGTGGTCGCTACATTCAGCTCAAGGAAAAGCGCACAAATCATAAACAAAAACCATTCCTGATCAACTAGCATATAGCCTCAGGTATCCGACGCTTTTGTGCGCGCGGGTCTGACTTTGGCCAAACATGCTCCATTCATCGACTGCGCCATGTACCAATGGACACTTGTGATGTCTGCACTCAAGCTGCCCACAAGCCTCTCTCAACATTCGTCTAGTACTCGGCCTCGCCGCCCTCATCACCCTCAGCAGAGTCGGCAGCAACCTCCTCGTAATCGCGCTCGAGCGCAGCCAAGTCCTCACGAGCCTCGGAGAACTCGCCCTCCTCCATACCCTCGCCGACGTACCAGTGGACGAAAGCGCGCTTGCTGTACATGAGGTCGAACTTGTGGGACAGGGCGGACCAGGCCTCGGCAATGGCGGTGGTGTTGGACAACATGCACACGGCACGGTTGACCTTGGCGAGATCGCCGTTTGGCACGTTCTGCGGTGGCTGGTAGCAGATGCCAATCTTGAAACCAGTCGGGCACCAGTCGACGAATTGAATGGTGCGCTTGGTCTTGAGTGTGGCAACGGCCTGGTGGACGTCCTTGGGGACGACGTCTCCGCGGTAGAGGAGGCAGGTGGCCATGTACTTTCCGTTGCGGGGGTCGCACTTGACCATCTGGCTGTTGGGCTCGAAGCAGGACATGCTGATCTCCTGCACGCTGTTGGCCTCGTGGGCAGCCTTGGCAGCGGACACGATCGGGGCGTAGGCAACGAGCGGGAAGTGGATACGGGGGTATGGGACCAAGTTGGTCTGGAACTCGTTGAGATCGACGTTGAGGGAGCCGTCGAAGCGAAGGGAGGCGGTGATGGACGAGACGACCTGAGCGATCAGGCGGTTGAGGTTCTCGTAGTTGGGGCGCTCGATGCCAAGGTTGCGACGGCAGATGTCGTAGATGGCCTCGTTGTCGACCATGAATGAGCAGTCGCTGTGCTCGAGGGTGGTGTGGGTGGTGAGGATGGAGTTGTACGGCTCAACGACCGATGTGGCGACCTGGGGCGCTGGGTAGACGCAAAACTCGAGCTTGCACTTCTTGCCGTAGTCGACGGAGAGGCGCTCCATCAAGAGGGCACCGAAACCGGAACCCGTGCCACCACCGAAGGAGTGGAACACGAGGAAACCCTGGAGACCAGAGCAGTTGTCGGCGACGTGGCGAACCTTGTCCAGCACCTGGTCGATGAGCTCCTTGCCGACGGTGTAGTGTCCACGAGCGTAGTTGTTGGAGGCATCCTCCTTGCCGGTGATCATCAATTCGGGGTGGAACAGGCTGCGGTAGGTACCGGTGCGGACCTCATCGACGACGTTGGGCTCGAGATCGGCGTAGATGGTGCGCGGCACGTACTTGCCATTGCCTGTGTGAAGTGTCAGTGTCCGGTCGAGGTGATGGCATTGGGTGATGCGCAATCGTACCGGTCTCGGAGAAGAAGGTGGAGAAGCCGTGGTCGTCCTCAGCGGCCTTGCGCTCTTCGGTGAGGTAGCCATCGGGCTGTATCATGTGTCAGTGTCCCATCAGATGTTGTGTGTCTTCAGTGCGCGTACCTGAATGCCGTGCTCGAGGCAGTACAGCTATACCACAGTCGTGTCAGTCCCAATGTCTTATTCTGAGGCAACCGTGACGCCGCCCAATCTTCTCTTTCGTCGTGTGTTCTCGGGATCTTTCGCGGGCGTACTGACCTCCCAGCAGGAGTTGGCGATCTGGCAACCGGCCTGGCCGACTATACGCGTCGAGTGTCAGCGGTAAAGGTCACGAGTCAACGGCGAAGGGGGATTAGGCGGTCAGGGCGCGCCTTTAGGGGTTCCGTGTCAACAAAGACGTACCGTTCAAGGAGATGACTTCACGCATGGCGATGTTGGTATGCGGATGTGGGTGATGTGCGGGTGTCTCTTGACGGTGTGGATGTGTGAGTAGAGCGGTGGATCGGCGGGTGGTGGTCGTCGAGCAAGAGGAACGGTGCTTGAGGCGTAGGTTGTTTATTCGCGAGCTTGGTGGGGAGGGAAAGGGTAGTAGCGTCCATCGGTTTGTCAGCTGCGCAGACGTGATCAGATGTTTCCTGTTCGCATGAAAGTACCTACCTTACTCCTCAGCGAAAGAGTGAGGTTCATGTCGAGAAGACATGGAGACTGCCTGAAGCCATCGATCCAGTCAAGATGAGTGACGAGTGATCATTTCCACTCCGACGCTGCCCTTCACCACGATGAGGTCTCTCCCCTGCTGGACGACTGCCGCTCTGTTTGCCCTGCTGGTGACGGGAGCTCTGGGAAACACGGAAAAGACCATCTTCGTCGCGCCCGCTCCCATCACTCTACCAGATGCCGGTCCCCGTCTGGCTGCTTTGAAGCTTGACACTCTCTCGCCCTCACCATCCGCCACTGCCTCTGTGCAAAGGGCATTGTCCGTCGCCTTTCCCACCGAGGACGCACCTCAAGGTCGTGAATCGTGGTACTTGTTACAGGATCTGAATGAAGGACAACGATACGAAGTGCGCATTTGCTGGGCTGCTGTTGTATGTTTCTGCCTGATGCCTCGCTCTCATCTCAGACAGCAATCCTCAACGACTGACTATGACAGCAACCGACCGAATTCTGGCTCGACGTCTACAACATCTCGCACGTCTTCGAAACACCGAGGCTGATCCAGAGCCTGGCAGTGTTTGCTGAAGAGCAAACACAAGCGGAATCTCGCAAGGGATCGGTCACGCCGCAAGTTTCCAGCGATCCAGGAGGAAGTCTTCTATTCCTTCACGTGAGAGCTGCTGCAGACTTCTTCTCCACCAGCACCACGTTGATGCAACATCCGCCCAACGTAAACGTCGACATCATTCTCGATCCGTTTATTGCCAACATCTTCCCTGCCTCCCTGCTTCCAACTGCCGCCTACATCATTGTGCTCGCAATCGGCGGGTATTATCTGTCAGGCTTCGTTTGGCATCGGCTGCAATCAGGCCTGAACGAGAAGCAGCATCGAGATTGAAGCCGACCATGGCAGACCACAGCAGCCAGGAGCAGTCCGCCAGTCAAGGTCATTGGAATGCTGCATCAGATCACGGGTCAGGTCGAGATTCAAATCCAAGTGGAAGTGGAAGCTCTGGCGCTCCTTCAACGACAGCCACGGCTGCGACACCCGTCATCACGACGGTACAACGTCCACGACACCCCTTCTACAGCTTGCCGTCCGAGTTAATCCTGGACATCATCGACTACCTGCCCGCCGATGGGTTCATCAACTTCGCCTTTGCCAACTACCCACTTCTTCACTCCTACGGCATGGCACCTGCCCTATCCCGGCCACGAGTCGTCTACATAACGACACAAACGCAGATCCCCGCGCTCTTCCCACTCCTGCGATGTCCGCCGGAGATCATGCTGCATATCATGAGGCATCTCAAGCCCATTGACATTATGCGCTTTGTCGTGGCGAATTATCAGGATTTGGCGAGGCAGGGGATCGCTCCGCCGCTTTCGCCTGCTACTGTGTCACAACTACGTAATGCTGTGCGGGCGAGGTTGGTGGGTCAGGGGAGATTCCAATGATGGGTCATGGGTGGTGAGGCGGTGCAATAGAGGCGCAGGGGATCAGGCGTCTTGAAGACCGGGCAGAGTCGGGTTCGGGTCTCGCTCAGACGAGCGAGAGGCTTTGTGCGGGTAGGTAAAGGTGCTGTCCAAGTGACTTCACCAAGCAGTGAGGAAAAAGCAGAAAGAGAGATTTCGAGTCGGCAAAATGAGACAGTCGCTCAGTCCTTTGGCGCTGGAGATGGGCCGTGATGTGGGCACTACAATGCACTTCAAGCAGTGTTTGCATTCGCCTTTTTTTTTTTTTTTTTTTTGAGCTCGTTAAATTGGCGCGTCAAGAGGTCGAATGAGTGCAGAATCGTCTTGGGCGAGATCACAAGCCACGTATTTCGTGCCTCCACAACTATCCTGATGATCAATGTCTTCACGCCCTCTTCACGACATGCGTCGTGCGACCAAGCAAAAGCCGGCTTTACAGCTATCCGACGCTCCTTCCTTCTACCACGACCTGCATTTCCTTGAATTCCGAACTCTCTCACAAACAACACACGAAACCACACAGCGAGTGAGCCGTGATTAGCCGCCGACTTCACCTCTCACTACAGTATCTCGATCCAACATGGCCACAACAACTCCAAGTAAGACCACCCCCAACAAGAACATCATGCAGAAACGACCGCTGACAACAACAGAACCAGGCAAAAGCCTCTCAACCGAACCAGCCACACATCCCGACAGTTCCATCCCCCTCAAAGGCACCTTCACCACCCTCCAAGGCCTCCAACCCTCCCACATCCCCAGCCTCTGGCGAAACCTCCGCCTGTGGGAAACCCCCAGCCTGATGCAATACCTCCCCTGGACCGTCCCTCACTCCGCCGAAGACCTCCAAAAACCCTCCTCACCCACCTCCTCACCACCCGCCACTTCGTCCTCTACGCCATCCTCGCCGACCCCGCGCACGTCTCCCTCCGTCCCCCATCTTCGTCACCCTGGCCGCACCCGTCCTGCGTCGGCATAATCGGCTACCTCGACATCCACCCCGCACACCGCACCCTCGAAGTCGGCGCCGTGCTCTTCGGCCCCGTCCTCCAGCGCAGCGTCGCCGCCACAGAAGCGCACTACCTCCTCCTCCGCAACGCCTTCGAGGCCTCACCGGCGGGCTACCGTCGCGTGGCGTACAAGTGCGCGAGTGCGAATGGCGCGAGTCGCCGGGCGGCGGAGAGGTTGGGGTATGTGTACGAGGGGAGGTTTCGGAATCATATGATTGTGCATGGGACGTCGAGGGATTCGGATTGGTTGAGTGTTGTTGAGGAGGAGTGGGAGGGGGTGAAGGCTGGGCTGGAGGGGTGGTTGATGGAGGGGAATTTCGATGAGGGAGGGAGGCAGATTCGGAAGTTGGAGGAGGTGAGGGAGGAGGTCGGGCGGGAGAGGTAGAGGAGTTTGACGAGGTGTGTGTGTGTGTGCGTGTGTGTGTTTTTGTTGTGATGGAAAGGTGATGGTGTTGTGATGGTCGTTGAAGCGTGGTGGACTGTTTCTGTGCTCTCACTTGAGAGGGGTCCACAGGACAGCAATACGAAGGTGTACAGACGGGAGCCAGTCTCGATAGCAGTCCCAACATTCTCTCTCAACATACGAACATCAATCACACGACCCCTTCCCACCACCATCCCCATCTCTCGCCGCATCATAAGAAGGAGGATTCTCCGCCGGCACACTCGCCGCATGCCCGCCCGAAGTCGACGCCTTCGCAGCGTTGCTCCCACCCGCCTCTGGCACCTTCTGCAGGAGCTGGTGCAGCCTCACCTCCACATACCTCTTGAACGCGAGGAACGCCTCCGCCTGATCGTTGCCATCCTCCGACGACTCGACCTTGGCCACGATCTGGCCGAACATTCTATCAATGACGACCAGCGTGGCGACGAGCCGATCCGAGGCGTCGCGAGAGTAGACGAGTTTGACGTCTAGATCGTCGACGTGGGTGAGGTCGCATTGTCGGAGGAGGCTGAGGAGGGCGTCTGCTAAGCTTTAGTTTTTTGTTTTGTTTGTTCGAACATGGCACGACTGACAGATAAACTGTTCTCGGTCTTGGTAGTTCGTGAAGAATCGCGTGTCGTTTGGGCCGTGAGGGTGGGGCAGTATCTCCGACAGCTGGTTCTGGACGCTGGAGGATGTGTTTCCCATGGTTGTTGGTTTCCTTGGAGAGAAGATGGACTGCGAGAGGTCGGCTTGGGCACGAGTAGCCCCGTCTGGTTTCGTTGTAGACGTAGACCAAGTGTGACGGCCAACACCTTCATATCCATCTCAGCCGCAGAGTGTACCTCGTCTCTGCCACTCGCCGCGCCGCCACGAATCCTTCCCATCCCAATCCCTCAGGTCTCAGTGGCACGGCATCTGCGGGATTCGGGATCTGCAGATGTCGATGTGAAAGTCTCTCACAGCTGGAAAGACGACTTCACTCCAGCTCGCGTTCCGGTGGCATGCCGCGTGTGAGACTGGGCATTGTCCCTTCACAGCTCGTCTGCTAGCAAAGTTGGGTTTTGCATAACTCAGGCAGTGGGAAAATGCATAAAATGTCCGAGACGGAGACAAGACTGGAGGTATCGGAGTTAGAGGGGTGCCTAAACGCCGATCCCTGACATCAGTTGCAGACAATTGGTGATGGAAGCTCCAGGGCGGGACATTGGTGGCATCATAAGCATCATAAAGAGACAGGCACGTTCCTTCACTCTTTCCCTCAGATCCCCAAATCTTCGACTTCCCCTCCTCAACCCACACCAAACAGCACCACCGACCATGGCCCACCTCTTCGAACCACCCCCACCCCCCAAGACGCCTCTGGGCCGCTACCGTGTCCTCTCCTCCACCGCCGGCGTCCGATGCTCTCCCCTCCAACTGGGCGCCATGTCCATCGGCGACGCCTGGAACGACTTCATGGGCTCCATGAGCAAGGAGGACTCCTTCAAGCTCCTCGATGCCTTTGAGGATGCGGGAGGCAACTTCATCGACACGGCCAACAATTACCAGAACGAGCAGTCCGAGGAGTGGATCGGCGAGTGGATGGAGAAGAAGCAGAATCGCGACTTTATGGTGGGTTTGCATATCGGGCCGTCTGAGTGTTGCAATGGCATGGCTGACTGGGATCTCGAATGCAGGTCATCGCTACGAAGTATACCACTGCTTACCGTGTTGAGAAAGACGGCAAAGGTCGCACGGTCAACTTCTGCGGCAACCACAAGAAGTCTCTACACATGTCCCTTCGCGACTCGCTCAAGAAGCTCAGGACCGACTACATTGACGGTGAGTATCACGAAGATCATGGGGCTAGCGGCATGGTTTGAGGTCGCAGCATGAGCTGAGATCGTCTCTCCACGTGTGCCAGACCCGAATACGCACTACAGACCTTTTTTTTTTGAGCTATTGCTGACCTCGAACCCTTCACATTAAGTACTATATTTACACTGGTGGGATTGGACGACCTCTATTGAAGAGGTGATGGACTCCCTCGACGCCGTCGTCAAAAGCGGCAAAGTTTTGTACTTGGGAATTTCAGACACTCCAGCTTGGGTCGTCAGCGCAGCCAATGCCTACGCAAAGGCGCACGGCAAGACACAGTTCAGCATCTACCAGGGTCGGTGGAACGTGATGCTCCGGTGAGTTCGGATCTTATCCTCCCCCAATCCGGAAGATCCAAATTGACATTTCCTCGCCCAGCGACTTCGAGCGCGACATCATCCCCATGGCCCGCCACTGGGGCATGGCCCTCGCCCCCTGGGACGCCCTCGGCGGCGGTAAATTCCAAACCGCCGCCCAGCTCGAAGAGCGCAAGAAGAACAACGAGGGCCTCCGCAAAATCATGGGCGACGGGCAATCCGAGCAACAAGCCCGCGTCTCCGCCGCCCTCGAAAAAGTCGCCACCGAACTCGGCGTGGAATCCATCACGGCCGTCGCGTTGGCCTACGTCATGAGCAAGACGCCGAACGTGTTCCCCATTGTCGGGGGAAGGAAAGTCGAACACCTCCACGCGAATATTCGGGCGTTGGAGATTGAGTTGTCGGAGGAGCAGATTAAGGAGTTGGAGAGTGTGACGAGCTTCGAGCCGGGGTTCCCGAATAATTTCATCGGGGAGGATCCGCGGGAGACGGGCGCGGCGACGGGGTTGTTGGGGGCGGTGGCGCCTATGGCGTGGGTGAGGGCTCCGAAGGCGATTGGGCATAAGGATCCGGTTAAGGCTTCGAAGGGGTTTGAGGGGTGAGCGGATCGAGCTGGTTGCACGATTTGACGGGCAGAGGATTGGATAGGAAAAGTACAGGACTCGATGTAATGTCCGAGAGACGCTCGTTGACTACACAAGAACTTCTCCTCTCGCAGCTGTGGCGTGACGTCTGTGACATCGATCCGCCTTACACCCTCCCAACGAATCCAACGTGCCGCCACGACCCATCTTCCATCCCCCAACTACAAACCACACCCCAACCTCGAAAAAAAAAACCACGCCTTACCTTCCCCCTTCTTCAACACCCCAACCAACACCCCCCAAAAAAAAATGAAACCCAACTTTTCCCCTCTATCTCAACTCGGCACCCCCTCATAATCCCCCACCCCATCCCCCCCCCTCCGTCGCCTCCGCCGCGCCGTCCTCCGATTCCCCGCCCCCTTCACCAACGTCGTCAGCAGCCCCAGGCCCAGCACAATCACCGCCGCCACGACGGGGACGGCGACGCGGCGCGTCTGCTCGTCGGCCGAGGCGGGGAGGTAGGGGCACGTGGTGTTGCTGCCGCGGACCCAGCAGCCGGAGACGGAGAGTTGGTTGTAGTCGAGGTAGAGGAGGTTTTTACTTGTATTATTGTCCGAGGAGGAGGAGGAGGAGGAGGAGGGGGGGTCTTGATCGGCGAGATGTCGCCGCCACACGGAGAGGAGGTGAGCGTTCTCCAGCGCCGTGCGGGGGACGTCGAAGTCGAGGTGGTCGTCTTCGTCGCAGGCCTGTTCGACGCGGGAGTAGGGCGCGCCGGCCGGGGAGATGCGCCAGAGGTAGGGTTGTGTGCGCACGCGACAGGCGGCGTGGCGGGAGGTGTCGCAGTCGGAGGTGGACCATTTGCCCGATCGGGCGTCGAGGATGGCGCAGCGCTGGTCTTGGGTCGAGGGGGAGGAGGTGGCGTTGAGGGGTTGGGAGGGGGCCCAGGACCAGATCGCGGCGGCGGTGGCGAAGGATTGGTAGGCGGCGGGGGCGGTGGAGGCGGAGGTGGAGTTGAGGGTTGCGTTGAGGAGAGGGGAGAGGCCGCAGGAGGTGAGGTTGGAGGCGAGGGAGAGGAGGGAGGGGAGGGAGGTGAGGGGGGTGGAGGAGCCGTTGCCGATTGTGTGGAGGGCCCAGGAGGAGTTGGAGGCGGAGAGGGTGGTGATGGATGGGTCGAAGAAGCAGCCCGAGGTGATTTCGCCGGCTGAAGAAGTGGAGATTGGCGGGGTCGTGGTGAGGTAGGAGGAGGGGAAGATGGTGGCGGCGTCGCCGTCGAAGTTGTAGGATGCCATTTGCGGGTCGATGTTGCCGAATTGCACCATGAGGCGACGGTAGATGGATATCTCAATATAGCTCTCACTGGGCCAGCCATCCGGAGTTGATGTTGTGCCTCCGGATTGCTCGACGCGAAAGTATGAGGCGTCGGGCTCTTGGGTCAGCGGTACTGTGAACCAGCTCTGACTGCTGTTGAGGGTCTGTCTCTGATTGAGAAGATCTGTTGGAGTGTAGAGGTATTGCGAGTTGTTGGTCGCGATACGTGCGCTGAGCAATGATCCAGCATCGGGTAGCTGGTCATCTGCAGGCTGCTGAGCACTGCCCGACGGTGCTGTCGCCGAGGCTGCCGCGTGGACATGCAATGAGAGCACGACGGTGGTGGCATTCAAGTTGGTCTCGGTCGCTTCGAAGAACCCGTCAAAGACAGCCATGAGCATGTCAAAGTCTGCCGTGGGTGAACAAGAGTATGGACCTATTTGGAATACTGCTGAATCTTCGTAGGAGATGGAGGACCCGGTCAAGGCCGTGGTGGTGGGATCAGCGCTGACAGAGACTGTTCTTGACGCACTCGCTATGCTCGAGGTAATGATAGCTGAGAGCAGGGTCTCCGTGGAGAGCTCATTGTTGCCTTGTCGCTTCCCGAGCGCGGTCAACGTACTGTTTGGTGCGGGCTCGGCGATGGAGGCTGCACTTGCCGTGGGCTCTGCATCCACGGCAACACTGGTCGAGCTCGTCAGTGAGCCAAAGGCTGCACCGAGCTCGACAGGACACAATTGCCAGACGCCGCGACTTGCGTCCCAGTACACGTCCGCTGCTATTCGACGAAAACCGCTGGCGAGCAGATTCGACACACACTTGGCCGTAGAGGCATCTTCGTATGTGCCACTGCCAAAGCACGCAGCGGCGAGGACCACGCCTGGTTGTGACACAAACTGTGATCGTCTCTGTCAGTATTCTGTTGATGTGGATGAAATCATGGGACGCTTCTGCTCACATTCACCGGGATCTGAATGCTGGCATCTCGCTGCGACTACAAGACACCCAACTCAATTAGCTTCTCGATAAATAAACATCGAGCCTCTCGATGAGCCTGCGTACCAGAAATGCAGCGAAGGGGATATCTTGTATGACACCTGGATCCGGGGCGTATATGGACGATCCCGCCATGACGGAGAAGGATGCCGGGCCAGTCTAGAGTTCCACGCTGCGGCAAGACAGATGCGCTCGGCGATGAAACCTGCTAAGAGGATGTGGCGGCATCGTGCATTGCCTTGGATTGAAGCCGCCGGTCGTAGAACGCGTTCGGGAACAATGATGACTATGATAATGTTGGACAGTGAGATGCGGGAGGTTCACAGCGAGGCCGTGGAGATGTCGTCGATCCCGGCTTCTCATCCCATCGGACACGGTGATTGGTCGAGGAATGGTAGAACTATCCGTGATTGCAAGCGAAGCTTGCTGAATTCTAACAGAGGCTTGGCACCACCCCTGGCGAAATGTGCAGATTCACCACCTCGATTGATTAGCTGAAACTTCGTTAGCGCCGGGCGAAGCCCGCGCACGTAACTTTTAGCAACATTACTAATAACACGTCCACATTAGCAATATCGACACTAATGCTATTAAACCTATCGATATATTAAGAAAGCCTACTATAGGTGCCCGCGGAGCGCCGCCGGAGGTAATAGGGGGGTTTAAGGGGGTCTCCCCCTTAGTATTATCTAAGAAACTACTAGTCTATAGTAGAAGAACCGATATCTAATAATTACCTATAGCTACATTAATTAAGACTATATTAAACAAGACTATATTAAATAAGACGGCTCTAGTACAATCGAGATGTCGCATTTAATAGTAATTAAGCTACTTCCTACCTATAGTACGATTAATAAGAACAGTTTGTATAGTTAATAAAGGAAGGCAGCTGCTCGCTTTAATAATAGGCACTAGTCCTTAAATTCTATTACTATCGTAATTAAGACAAGACGCTTCTAATTGTTTTAACCTTACGCTCTATTTACGTATATATCCGTCTAGCAAACGTAACTATCGATCCTATCCTTCTTAGTTAATTTACGAACGTCCCTCTCTCTAACTACTTTTCCGCTAATACCTTCCCTACTACTTTCTTTCTAGTCTACCTCCCTTATTCTATTATCTACGCCTTTTATGCCCTTACGTATCGTTTCTCGGACCTTTACTACCTGTTAAAATAGCGCTAAAGGCTACCTCTATCGTCTAGTAGTAGCGAATCGACCTACTACTTATACGTAAGTGCATCGATAGATATAAACTTACCAAACCTATTATTTAGTTTATGCCTACGCGTGCTACGGAACTTCGAGTAGGTTTAGCTATACTCCGCTACGTAGATTACCGTAATAAGGTAGTCGACGAGACAACGCGTACTATCTCTAATAAGCTACTACTAGCTCCTATACTAGTTTCTACTACGTAGCGCACGCTCTTACCCGTACCCCCTTCCGCTACTTTAACCGCAATGCTACTACTATAAGGTCAAGGCCCTATCGCCGGGCTATCCGGTACCGTATACTACCCTTACGTATTACCCGTAACTATCGAGAGTACCCGCCCTACTACTAAGAGGAGACGTACTAAACGGTATAATAAGCGCTATAATATAGTTAATATAAGCGAGATAAATTAGGATTAGGATGCCCCTCGGACTAAGCTCTAGTACTTCTATTATCTTACCTACGGAGTCCTTCGCGATATTAACCTCTAGGATAATAATAAAACCGGCTCTTACGTCTACTATATAATCTTTAGAGAACCCGATCCTTACGTCGATAAGCGATAGTATATATAGGGCGAACATTTAACTCTCGCAGCATTCTTTAATGCCCTAGTTAGCATACCTATCGATAATATCTATTAAGATTGCCTCTAAGCTTATCTCGACCCTACTTCTTATAGTAGTAGCAACTTCTAACCTTAAACGCCTTCGACCTTAAATAACTTTAACTTCTTAACACCTAGCGACTCGATACTAGAGATAGGTACTTAGGCTAGCACTAGGGGTTCTATTTAATCGAGGCGTAATTAAGTTAATAAGGAGAAACGCTAGCGAGAAGATCGGAAGGCGCTATTTATCGCATATTAAGACCTACTATTTGCTCTATCTATAGAATAGTCTCTTACCGCTACATTAATAAACGATAACCTCTAGCTCTAGAAAAACTTTCGCTAAGCCCTTAATACCGATTAGTAGACGTACTGTCCTCGCTATAAAGAGAAGTAGTAGTTTTAGCTTACGAAAGATAGCATTTACCGCCGCTATAACAATCGTAACCGTAGTAAACATATCGATAACCCCTACCTCTTCTCTACGGCTAATAATATAAATCCAGGCGATATGCCGCCTAAGGTAGGGCTACTACTACTTATACCTATCGAGGAGATTATTATTGCTAAGGTGCAAGTCCTTATATAAGTTTTTATAGTTCGAGGATAGTAGTTTAAGTACCGCGGGTATATCGTTAACTTCCTCGCGAAGAATACTAAGATCTTCCGTAGGCTTCTATAGCTACCTAAGAACCTCGATATTATTTTGCTTCGCCCTATTTAGAAGGAGGGTAGTAATAATCGTACTCGGTAGCAGTTTATAAAGGAGTCTAAGATTCGCTAGTAGGCTATACGTAGATAGCTTACTTAGCTTAAGGCTAACTATCTAGGGTACGCCGATATCGTTATTAATAAGGAGGCGCTAGCTTAGCTAATAGGAGGTAATAGTCCCGATAATACTAATAGTAACGGTGTAGATGTCTAGGATTAGCTATAAGGCGATACCTATAATCCTACTACCGGTCCGTAATAAGAAGCTCCGTAAGGTCCTATCGTAGAGGAGTTAAACAAGTAGGACGCCGAAGACCTCGGCTATAATAGGACTACTATAGCTTTTACTAGTGTAGAAGAGCGTACTATCGACTAGTTAGCCGATCGCCTACGAGAGTTCCAAGCCTAACGACTGCTTAAAAACTAAGAATAAGCAAACCGCGATAACATCGGACCGATACCTCTACCCCCTAACCGCCTCGATACCTACCGCCGTAGCTCTATATTAGAGCCTAAAACCCCTATCGGTAATTAAGAGCTACATAACGACCCCGAGCAACCTCCTTTGCTACTAGTCCTTACCTTCCCTAACTAAGAAGAGGTGCTACTCTCCGAATTCGACAAGAATCGTCTACTACTATTACTAGCATTTCCTACCCTCTTTCCTTTTAGTAGGGCCGACCCTCGCTAGCCTCGTATACAAAATGTTACCGATACTATATTCGTTTAGTATCTTATACACTACTATAATAGTCGATTCGCCCGCTATACCTACTAGCTATTTTATGCATTTAATACTACGATGCGTAATTAAGCTCTAAAGGCGTTAGGCTTCTTCGCTAAGCGCTTCTAAGAGAAGGGTAGCTCTATTACCGCTAAGACGATATCTTATGCTCTCGATAACCTATAGGATCGTAAGTCGGCAACACTACTAAACTCCGTTGTTAGCGCTAGTAGCGAGCTACGTAGTACCCGACCCTACTAGATCGGTAGGAAATATAACCTCTTATACTATATGCATTTCCTTAGGAAGCTAGATATGTTTATAACACTTAGTGCTACTAATATATACTAGGACGATCTTACTATTTACATACTACGCTACGAGGAGTAGAAGTCTCTACTACCTAATTAGCGTGCTCGTCTCGCTCGTAAGAACTTACGCGACAACCCTTATATCGCTAATACGTAGTTTAAACGCCGCTTTCTCGCCTTTCTAAAGTATGTCTTAACACTAAAGCTAAATGTTACCGACTTCTAGTATAGATACGAGTATTAAAGCCGCGGCAGTCTATACGTATACTTCTTCCTCTTCTATAATCTCCCTAAGTTCGGTAAGCTAGAGACCGAAGAGTAAAAGATTAGTTTTATAAAGTAGTAGGGTATACATATTACCGCCTTAAACCCGAATCCTACTAAGTAGATAAACAAGAACAATACTATACTCTAGTCGACTACCGAGGAGCTCTATAACTATATATAAGATTAGCTAGTAGATATTGTTAATCGTATATAGAAGCACGAGCATAGCAACTACTACGCTACGAAGCGGAAGGTTATCGCCCCCCCTTAAGCGGCTAAAGGCGTTGCGGGTAATTAAGGATAGCTAGCCTATCGGTTCTACTTCCCTCGAAAGATTCGCGAAGCCGCTATCGTAAGTAAGGAGTATAACCCGTACTATCTTACCTTTATCGCAGTATACGATAATCCCTTTCTTTACTATTACAACCGGTTAATCTCTATGTCGTAGCTTACGAATACTAACATCTCCCTATATGTTACAACTAAGGCTACTATAAGCTATATCGTTAAATACGCGAGCAAGGAAGAAGAGAAGAGTATAACTCTATACTAGATTATAACGGCTATCCGCCCTTAGATTAGTACCGAGAAGCCTCTTATATCGTTTATACTCCGCACTCTTAACTAGCTTATTAGTAAGCGAGACATCTCTACGTAGGAGGTTATACGTTATAATCTTAGTTTGCCTTTATCTAAGGGTAGCCGCACTATTATTACCGTCGACTGCCGGCCTAAGGACCTTTAATAAGCGCCTATCGACCTCGACGATAAAGCTTAGACTAACGGTAAAGCCAAGCCTACTAGCCGCACTACCCTTTAGAAATACGAACAGCGTATAGTCGCTCTTAATATAACTCTCTACCGCTTCTACTAGGAATTCGACCTTTAGCGTCGTAGCGATCCTATAGAGATCTAGCGCGAGTCTAGCTACCGGCTCTTAAACTACTATCCGAGATATAAGGTCGATAGCACTAGCGCGAGGTACTAGGATTACTACCGTGCTAAGATTATCCTCTACTACCCTTAGACTAAATATCTAGAGTGCTCTACCGAGAAGCTATACTACTTTGCTAACGACCTACATTACGAGAACCCGTGTTATAAGTAGTCTAAGGCGTACGAGCATTATACGGCTCGTACGTACTACGGAATACACGTTAAAGACTACTATAGTAACCTACCTAAGGGTAATCTAGATAAGTTTAAGCCCCCTAAGCGCCCGCTATTTAAAGGTTAGCTAGTTAACTTCTAGGAAGCACTGAATAGTAACGCTATTCGTAATAAAGACCTAGAAAACCTCGGTAATCGTAATATTAACCGAGCAGCTAATTGGACTTTATACGTTAGTACTTATTAAGAGTTCCCTAAAATCCACGACACGGATATCGATTAGTAGGAGAAGTAGAAGACTAACAACCCGGCTACTTTTGATATAGTGTTATAGTCGACTGCCTAGGTAGAGCGCCTTAATCTTATATAGCGCTAGATCTTTAATATAGTTATCGATTACTACTTCCAAATTATTACTAGCGCTTAACCGCCGCTAGACCCGATTCGCTTAAACATTAATAGTTCCGCTAGTACTAGCAAGTCGTTTCTTATCGACATAATGTCTACACGCCTCTAAGCTATAGCTAGTAGTATAACTAACCCTATCTAGCGTGCCGCTCTAACTAGATCCGCTACATTTAACATCCGTAGCTCTACGATTTATACCTTCCTCTTAATCCCTATTAGAGGCAAATTCACGCCGCTATAAGGGTAACCTCTTACGACGCTATAGAACAAGCTAGATAGGGTATACTACATTATTATCGACGAAAAGTCGATAGTTTCTCTTAAACTGCTATATTATATCGATAGCCGTCTTCGATAGGTATACCCGCGCCGTAAAGATAAGCCGTTTAGTGGATTTAGCCTTCTACTTTTTAGTAACTTCTTCTAACTTACACTAGTTAGTTAGAAGCCCCTCTTCTATACTAAACTTAGGTAGGAGGATAAAGTTAACGGTTAGGTATCCTACTATTCTATCTAATAGACCGCTACCTTATAGACAATCGTCCGTTAGGCTAGTATAGTATAAGCTACGTTCCGCGACTACCTCTAAGCCCTCCGTCTCGGATAAGGACATATTAAAATCCAGCATTAGGAGCTGCTCGCTACACGTATTGCTACTATGCTACCCGATACTAAAGTCCGGAGGTTCGACTAGGCTACTCGACTTTACTTTATACGTAAGGCCGTTAATAGCATTAACGCTATACGTCTACGAGACATTAGTTACGCCGTCCTATATATCTACGTACTCTACGACAGCCCTACCTCTACTAAGACCGATAAGAAGGATATTTAGAATCTCTAGTCTATACTTAAGGTATTAGTCGGTTGTAGGGTAATGCTACTCTAGAACCTATAGACCGAGTATAGCATTATTAATAGTTGCTAGGGCACGCTTTATGCGATTATCTAGCCTATCGGCACTAATCCTACCGATGTCCGCAATTAGATGCCCTCTATACTACTCGTCGCTTTTAATAGTTTACCGGCTAAAGCCCTAAGCCTCTTCGAATACGAAGGAAAGAAGGTATTGCTAATTAAGCCTATTAAACGTACGTTCTACTACCTAGGTAAGCTAGGTACATAGCGAGAGCAGTTCCCTTTAACAGTATCCTATGCCTTAACTATCTATAAGGCCTAAGGCATGTTACTTAATTAAGTAGTACTCGACCTAACCTAGTCCGAATTCGCACTAGGTCTAATATACGTTACTATTTCGCGGGTACGGACGTTAGAGGGTCTACTATTTAAAGCCTTATTCGACTTTGCTTATATTCGAGATCTTAGAGCTAGTAAGATTTTAAAGATGCGGAAGGAAGATAAACTCCGCTATAAGCCGTAGATACTACTACCGCTACTATAACGTTAGGTATTATCCCTTATACTAATGTAGAAGAGTTTAGATTAGCTTACTTCTAGCAAATTCGCTTCCGATATACTAGCGGGTTTAGGCGTTTAGAGGAGTAATACGTAGAGGTAGGAATAGTCGGCCGCTTAATAGTAACAATAGTAGTAAGCTAGGTAGGAAGAGGACAATATAGACCTTAATAAAGGCGAAGGCGAAGGCGATAGTAAGCTTCCTAAGCTAACTCGCGTCGTTAAGGCGGACGACGAGGACTATAGTATAGAGGGATTAGATTAGGAGACGATAATTCGTAGATGTATTAAGTAGGGTGTTAGATAGCTAGACGGTAGATAGTTATGCTAATTAAATTACCTTAAACTATAAGAAGCTTACCTCTACTATAAACCCGGTAAAATCGTCGATTGCCGCTATAAAAGCCCTCTTCTTATTAGCTTATTAAATACTACTAACAATTGCATAGTTAGGTAACTTAAAGTACGCTATCCTTACCTACGCCTACCTACTACCGCTACCCTTACCGCCGCCCTTACGACTACCCTTACCGCGCTTAGCCTAAAGCGGCGCTAGACTCCTAAAGGGGCTCCTAAACTAGCCGCTAGCGCTATATTATTTACTTAACCTATGTTAACTATAATAACTTTACTACTAGTATCTATTACGTTATATAGCCTAGCGGATAGTACGCTCGATCGTAGGGAGGCTCCAACCTATTATTAGTAATCTACACCTATAGTAAATTGCCTTAAGCAAGTACGTTACGAAAATCCAAAACGCGAGGCTAGCGAGCGCCTCGCTCGCCTCGCCCGCCTTGCGCGCCTCGTATAAAATACATGTCCCCGAGTACCTCGCTCGCGCCTCGCTCGCGCCTCGTAAAGTCTAGGAAAACTACTCCTTCTCTACTTATGATATTTACGAAATGCTGTCGTAAAGCCCTTATTATGCGAGTTTGTTTCCTACAAGTTCGTCGCTCTTTTCTTCTTATTTCATAGCTATAGCTATACGCTAGTTCAGCGTTAAGTTACCGCTAACTTAACATGTGGACGTTTTGCTAGCGACTGCTCTTTAGTAATTCGGCGTTAAGTTACCGTCGACCTACTACGTAGACGTTTTGCTAGCGACCGCTATAGTTCGAGTTTACTAGCAGTCGCCCACGGCTTAACTATAACCGAGCGCGGTGTAGCGTTTACTCCGCGGTGGGCAACACAACGTCTATATTAGCTGCCTTAGTCGTAGTATCTGGCCGGTTTTGCGTTAACTAGTGTCTATAGGCACAGTCGGATTTATATACTCGTATTGGTGCTATATAGTATCCACTACTTGTCGTCAAACCCGGACAGCTCGATATAAAGCCTTCTTGTCCTCCTTTAGCTTAATGTCCTAAACTCGTCCTAACACGTCCTTTTCTATAGTC
>JALRMM010000368.1:0-35173 GCA_026122155.1 Zymoseptoria crescenta
CCCCCCCCCCCCCCCCCCCCCCCCCCCCCCCCCCCCCCCCCCCCCCGCCCCCCCCGGCGGGAGGAAGCGAGGAGGTTGAAGAAGGAACTCGTGAACGAATGAACGAGTTGCTGCGCTGTGGGGACGAGCGTCGGTCATGGATCGGAATTTCTTTATCTTAGCGGAGGGAGGGTGGGGGGTTGGTGGGTGAAGTGACGCCCTTTCACGTCGGATGTGTGAATGTGAAGTTTGAAGTTTTGGAATTTTGAAGTTTGGCGTAGCACAAGGAGGAAGAGAAAGCGGGCGGGTGAATCACTGGTCGAAGACGGGAGCTGAGTGAAGTACCTGGAGCTTCAGGTCAGCCGAACAATAAGTAGTAGATTCACGAACCAGTACCAACGCGGTCGGACTGAAGAGAGGACCTTGACTTGGGCTCGAACAACGTGATAAAACATCGACGTTAGTACAAACCTCAAGATAACAACCACAACAACTCCAGCACCCCTCAGCCACAAAATGGAATCCCCTCAACGCCCGCCCGCCACCTCAAGCAACTCCAACTCCAACTCCAACTCCAACTCCAACTCCAACTCCAACTCCACCTCCACCTCCACCTCCACCTCCACCTCCAACCCCACCCCCCTCCCCTCCCTCCCCCACCTCCTCCACGCCGCCCTCTACTCAACCCTCCTCTCCCTCCTCTTCCGCCACATCTACCACTCCTCCCCACCACCATCCCAGCACCTCACGCTCCTCCTCCTCTCAGCGGCGACCTTAGCCCTCCTAGGCTGTCTCATGCTCGCGCTGCCGGGCGCGGTAGTCCTCCTGCTTTATGTGGGGTTCGGTGAGTTGAACGGAATGCCGGTCTCGAGGTTAGCTTGAGGATTGCGCTGACGAGTGGTTGGGCTTAGATTGGTTGAAGGGGTGGGTGGGTGGTGGTGAGCGGGTGGTGGGGAGGAGGAGGGGGGGACGGGGGTGTGGGGCTGCTGCGGTTGTGGCGTGGGAGGAGTTGTGGGAGGTGTTGGGGAGACAGGCGGAGACGGCGGGGTGAGGATCTGGGAGGGATCAGACTGCATCTGGGAAGATTGGGCGCAATCAGACGACGGCAGATGGGGAAAACAGTGCTTGGGGAAAGAGCCTTGGGCAGGAAACGGGCACAGGACAGACCACATTTCACGGCGCATTCTTCGACTTTCAAGCTTGCTTCATTGAGTTCGGCTGCGTGATGTAGAGTAGTGAAAGAACAACTCAGCCTTCCAGTACGCCTGTGATGTTTTCATCCTCAAAATGAAGAACATCCTGAATCATTCAATCATCTCGCCTTTTTGCCACTCTCATTCCATCTCTCCTCCTCAAATCCTCAACACATCAAAATCTATGCGTTGAAAGCGGACGGGAAGCGGCGGATGTTCTGCTCAATCGGGCCCTTGTTGCGGAGGAACTGGACGTAGGCACCATCGACACGGACGGCACCAGCCTTGCGCTTCTCGACGTACTCGGCACGGTTGAGAGGAGTGAAACCCCACTTCTTGGAGACGATGATCTTTTGGCGACCGGGGAACTTGTACTGGCTGCGGCGGAGTGCCTCGATGGCGGTGGCGCGGTCTAGAGGTTTGTGTCAGTGTGTTGAATTCTGATGAAGTCGAGATCTGCTACACTCACGAGAGTCACGAGTGCGGACGGAGAGGAGAATCTGGCCAATGTTCACGCGAGCGACGGAGCCGTTGGGCTTGCCGTACGCACCACGCATACCAGTCTGCAATCTATCGGCACCAGCGCACGACAACATCTTGTTGATGCGCACGACGTGGTATGGGTGGGCGCGGACACGCATGTGGAATCCTTCCTTTCCGGCGATCTTGACGAGGTACCTGCACGTCATTGTTGGTCAGTCCTGTGTCCTTGTATCCTTCACGTATCTCTCTCTTTCTGGGTGTAAACGCACTTGTTGGCGCAAATACGGGCGGCCTCGAGGGCCTCGGAGCTCAACTGTTCATACTCGTTGGAGACGAGGTGGACGCAGAGAGGAAAGTCGTCGACGTTGGCGCGCTTGCGGCCGAGATCGAAAATGCGAATCTTGGGGTCTGGCACACCACGGTTGAAGCGAGACTTCGGGTATGGCTTGTTCTTGCAGTAGCGGTAGCAACGAGCTGGACGGCGGGCCATTTCGACGGTGTTGATGGGGTTGGCGGTAGGTGTGCAGCAATGAAGAAGCAGAAAGAGAAGAGTCGTGATTTGACAGGCGCCAAGGAAAGTGGAGGCGGCACACACGATTTATCATCAGCTCACCACTTGGAGATTTTCGGCCTCCGTACCGCACGTGACGGTTCCTCCACGTTGATTGATCAGCACGAAATTTGGAGGGTGTTGATTTATAAGTGGACGAATAGAACGCCGGCGGGTCATGGCATCGGCATTTGCACTGCCTATTGACTAGCTATCTGAGCACCACCAAGTCCTCCTCGAAGGAGCACGGTGCAACTTTCTGCCGCACCATCTCTGATGCAACAAAGCACCAAAGCACTGGACGATTCGAGATCCACAGAAGATCTCTATACCCTCCCAACGCCTGCGCTATGCCTTTTGACTCCATTCCTCCACATCCATCATGCGACCCGCTTACTGGACTTGCGAGCTAAGGATGTCCGAGTCACCGGCGTCGAGGATGGCCATGGTGGAGCAGCGGAAGAGCTTTCCGCAGGCAGTGCCGAGCTCGATCTGTATGACGATTCAGTCAGTATGTGGTGATCCCTCCAAAGCCGACTGTTGAGGAAGGCTTCTTCTCAGGGCTCAAGAGAGTTCAGCACCCTCCAGAGCCTCAAGCTCCTTCGCCAGGTGCAGCGTGGTATTGTTGTTGATATTTCTCTCAGGGTGGGTGTGATCTTACGTTGTTGCCGGAGAAGTGGTGGACAGCGGTCTTGGCCAACATGCTGTAGTCTGTGATGTCCATCAGTCCCTTGTCCAACCTTCATTTCTCCATCTCTTCGATCGGGGATGTCTTACACTCGAGCTCAGACTTGCGGAGAGGAGGGGTGTTGCCGGCGATGATGACGAGCTTCGCCTTTCCGGAGCGAAGAGTCTTGAGGGTCGACTTGTAGCCAAGAGTGACCTTGCCAGACTGTGGGATATGGTCAGAATTTGTCCTGTGTTCGCGCTCGTCGCAATTGCATGCGCACCTTGATAGTCAAGGCAAGCTTGGCGTTGATGTTGTCGGACGTCTTGGTGCTCTTCTTTGGTGCCATTTTGTTGATTGTTGGTCTCCGGTTGCCCTTCGCTGACTGTGGTTTTCGGGAAGATGGAGGTTGCAAATTCAGAAGTTCGAAAGTGCACTTTTCGGATCAAGCCGGTCCGCCGAAGTTCAACCGCGAGCTTCACTTGACGAACTCTCCAAGCCGTCATGCGTGATATTGCACATGTAAGTCTTGATTGCGAGTCTCGATTACTCCATCAGATGCCTAATCCAGGCGTCAGACGTGGCGATCCGTTGGGAACACTACGATCTTGAGCATCACTAGCTGGCATAAAGCCTTCTGATCCTTCAACTCTCGTTGTCTCTTGTATTCCTTTGCTATTTCTCAGATCACCACGGGCACGGTCTGTCTGAAGTCACTTTGTACTTCAGCTGCGCCTCGGCTCCTCTTTCCAGCAAAGGGTACCACGAGCCTGCTCACTCTCTCTTCTGCAGCCGATTACTCAGTGCGTCGCCTACGTTTGGCCTGGGACATTTGGTCGATAGCAGACGTTCCATCCGCTGGAGCCGACGACAGTCTACCTCGGACGATACTCCATAAGCATGATACTATGTTCGTCCTTTGCAGTCAGGCTAAGCGAGATTGTTTCAGGCAGCTCCGGCGTTGTGAGATTCAAGAACTGGGCCGCCTCGGAACACAGTCTCGAAAGTGTTCGGACTGGTCTCGTCTTCGCTACTGCCATCGTTTCTGGTCCGCTCACAAGCTCCCCGAAGAATTCGAAGAACTTGCTGTCGCCAAGACTTGGAGCCAGCTCAACGCACAATTGCTGATCGAGGAATACAGCCGCCACCTCTAAAGGCTTCTGAAACTCCAGCGAGAATGTCCAGAGGGAGATACCGGCGGTGGAATGCCCTGTCTGAGGAAGACAATCCGCGAATCAACATCCACAGCCTATCCTGTCGAAGATCACAGTACTGCCGCCCGGGGTGCTATGTAAAGCAGGAGAACAATGCATGATCAAGACATCAAGAACCAGCCCGCCGAAAGTTTGGCACGATGCGTTATCTGTGTTCTCTCCATCTTAGGTCCCAGGATCGAAAACGAGCGCCATGGGATGCAATGCTCAGGCGTGCAGTACAGGCACCTTGCAAGGAGCATTATTGGTCGGTGCGTGGAGTAGGACCTCGGGATAGTACATTACAAACTTCTACGTGTATGCGGACATGTACGCGGGCAGATCAGGCGCCAAGTACGACGTCGGATCGGCAACATGTACGCTGGTGGGCGGGCGAAGAACGCTGGAGTCTATGCTGGCAAGCCGCCGATATGTGCGCCGATGAGTACACCTTCAAGTACGATGCCAGGCCGCCGACATTTACGCTGATGGACGCGGAGAAGTACGCTATCGATCTTCGCAAGTCGCTGACATGTGTGCGGATATGTACCTTGACATGTACACCGCCATGTGTGTATGCCTGTTTCGCTGCATGTACGCCGACTGGACACCGGCATGTACGCCGCCATGTATGCCGCAGGTACGCCGACAAGCACAGCGGCCGGCCACCACTGGATACAGATGCCCTCACAATGTAAGAATCGACACACGCTCCCACCAATTATGACTGTAGCTGTTACGGTGGATAAGAAAGCCACAAACGTTGTTCGGACACAAGACAAGACCAAGGACGGGACTAACAACAGAACGTTCACATTTAGGATAAAGTCAGGACAAATATAAAAGGAGGATTATCACCAAGAATGCAACGATTTCCAACACCCATCAATTCTCCGAAGGCCATGCCTCTTCTCGATTTACCATGTCGACGGGCTCATCCACTCGAGGTAGAGTTGATACCCAATGACGTATAGCAGCCCTCATTGTTGGGATCACGACCCAGGAAGTCCTTTGGCCCTTGCAACGGATCTCCCGAACCACCAGGCTGGAGCACCTGACTTCTGTATCTCCGGCCGGTGGTACTGCCGAGGGGGCCTTTCTCGAAGCCCGAGTAGAAGACGTCTTCCGCGTACACCAAGCACCACTGGTACGAGTAGTAGTTGGCCGCGTACTGGTCCACGAGGTGGGTGAAGATACGCGACATTCGCCGTATATCTCGTCGTCTCATTCACGGCGTAGCTTGTGATGGCAAAATAATTGTCTTGGACGGCGACGTTGACTTCGATTTTGCCAGTGTTCTCCCCGGTGCCATTCGGGAAAGTGGCGAGAGTGGTCGCCAGAACACCATGAAGCTCTTCCGCAATAAACTACGCGTACTGATTGTTCGTGTTCACATTTTTTCAGATGTGTCCCTGATCTCGGCAAGACGCTCGGACATCTTCTGGAATTGATCATGCTTGTCGGCTGGTAAGTTCACGCCGTAACCGATGCAGCCATTCTAAACACCCTCCAGTGTGATGCGGCCCTCTTCGTCCAGGTTCGCGGGGTTGGACCGGTAGACATGTTCCACCCTTTCGAAAAAGTCCTGATTGTTCAGTGTGTGTTCAACAGCATCGTTAATGGTGGCGCGAACGACGCCAACGGCATCGATCAGCTCTTCGGTCGTAAGAAGGTTCGCGTATAGAGGCTGTAGTTTCGCATGCTGCTCGTTTTCGTTCAGAACGAATGGCAGAATTGTGTCCTCGAACGTAGCATCTTCCGGGGTTTGAACACTCTCCAAGATCTGTTTCAGGGTTGCGTTGAAAGCAGCAGCGATATCGTGCGCCAGCTGCTTCATGGAATCGACCGTGTCGTTTCCATACACGTGTGGCAGCTGTGGAGGTCTTGGGATGCCAGATGGTAGCATGCTCGTGTCTCGGGATGTTTCTCGGTGAACACGAGGCGGACTGTGGCTTTCGATTTGAAGAGCAGAGTCCAGCACAGCGGCGTCCAGTGGAGAGTGGCTGTGTTGATCAGGCAAACTGCGGGCGCGGAGACCAGCACTACCGGTATTGGATAGAACACCCCCATGGGAACGAGGAAGAGACTTCTCGTGGCCCGCTCCACGGGCACAATGTCCGATTTGGAAGACAACAGAGAGGAAGACAAAGACGATGACCTTGGCAAAAGAAGACGGGTGAGCATTGCGGTATCCAGCCATGATCGTTGTCGTAAGCTCGTTGGAGCTGCGACGGAACGATCAGTGACGAGCGTGGTGACAAAAAGAGCGTCGAGAAAGAGAGCGTAGGCAAAAGAGCGTGTTGAGAAACAAGAATGCCAGTGGAGGGACTGTCTTGCTCCACGCGAGTGTTGTCGCGGCCACGGACTCTGCCGTCGACCATGGCCGCCGATCACCCTGGCAGGGGCATCTCCTGGCCTGCCAGATCCCAAATGACTGCAGCGGCAAGGCTGCGTATCAGGCTGCTTCTGTCGTGGTATGCTGCTGTGCGCAGAACCGCGGATGGTATGATCGTGCGGCGTCTCTTTGTGAATCGTTCATCAGATTCCCAGATCAGTGTCATGACTGATTTCATGAATGCTTCCAATGCCCACGCAGCACGTAGAAGACTTGTCTCTCCATAGTAGAGATGCCAACAGCCTCCAATCGCAGGTGATCAGTCCACCCGTCGCTGTCCTTGCAAGCTTGAGCTCCTCAGTACTCCCCTCACTTGTCCAGAGACTATTTGGAGAGTGTCGACGAAAGACAGGTCGCTTGTCCCGGCGTGCTTTTCAAGAACGTGTGGTAGCCCATATTTTGAAAACCGTGGCTGTCCATAGCCCCGTCGCGCAACATTGTGCTGACATTCTCAAGCCGAAAACTTGCCCCAGCCCATGTTGACGTCTTTGTCCTCGTCTTTTCCAGGCCACATGATTCTTCCGTACCAGATAGCCCGTACATGTGCTACCGCGCAGATGAGCCACATAATCACCAGCGCGATCGTCAATGCGCTGCAGATTCCATCGATTGGTGTGCTGTTGTAGACGCTGCCGAGTTGGATCGCTGCTAATGTGAGTCCCGCGTTGGGAAAGACGAACTGCGCAGCGTCAGTCAAGGTCGACAAGTAGAGTACGCAGAAGGAATCAAGACTTACAGCCCACCAGTTTAGCGTGAATGTCATCCTCCTCACGCCAGCAATGACAGCGACGGTACTAATGCAAAAGAACCAGAATGCAAAAATAATGATGAAGGTGCCAGCCATAATTCCCACAATCCTCACGATATCTCCATCCGGAATGTCATTCACATTGAACGCACTTGGAGGCAGAACTTGTCTGGCCTGATTTCCCAGTGAAATCAACCCTGCCGCTGTGTATCCCGCCGGTCCAACACTGACATACATGCCCGGCCGAGTGGGCGGAGATGGCAGAGCACCCGTCATCAAACGCTGAGTGTACAGCGAGTACATCATCAACGCGACGGTCCAGGCCAGACCCTGCAACATCACCGCTCCAACCCACATGTCGAAAGCATACTTGTCCGGCTGACTTGGAATCATGGTGCCCGCCATAGGTCCCACGACAAGCAAAGGGTAGATTGGGAAGATCCAAGCCGGCACTGCATCGGTGATCTTCAGCCGTTCCTCCTGGAAGAGAACGTAGTACTGTGCAACTCCAACGATGAGTACGATGGCGCAGTACAGCCAGTAGCACACTCTCAAAGCATCAGGAAGCCAGGGACCACAATTTGGAACGCCGTAAGCTTGGGTGCCGTTGAGTATCAGGGAAACAGTAACGAAGTAGGAGCCGAAGAACAGTCCTTCGACAGGGTGGTGTAGAGACCCGAGAAACCGCTTCGGATACCAGCAGGCGCGGAGCGACATGAACGTCGTGAAGAGGAGAAAGAGAATGATCGTCAGGATGAAGAAGATGGTGCCGATTGTGTCCAGTCCGTTGAAGCGATTAGGTGTGTTGGCCAGAACGACGGAGAGTGCTCCTGTTGACATCGGACAAGCGAACCATGGCCAGGTGAAGTGTGCGATGCGGTCGGAGAAGCTGGCGCTATCGGGTATTCTTGGTTTGAAGTCGGCACGGTCGTCAGAGCCACCGGATTGTTGTTGTTTTTCGACGTCGCTGGGGTCTGTCGTTTCGGGAGTTGGGCCAGCGGCTCGTTGCATGCCTGTGGTACGAGCCATCGTTGACGGTCGGTTGTTGGAGGCGTTTCTTTCGGGACCGCTTTAAGGCTTGCCGGTCAATCGCCTTAGGGATCAAATCGAAGTGTAGAGACCAACAAAGAGAGTGCAGTCTTTGTACAATAACATCAACATGCTCGCGTGGCGGGTTCCATAAATCTTCCCATACAAGGTACCAACCAGATGGAGCCGTGCGTCATCCGCGTGGACCCCCCTCACATGCCTCTTGGCCTCGCCAAGTCCGCGGAGCGCATCTGAAGAACACATCTCGAGCACGCCGTGATGCGCGGCGAGATGTTGGCATGTTTGGGCTCTTCTTGGGGGGAAAGGCGTGGCAGAGGGTCGCAGGGTCGAGCCTGCAGTCGGCGCTTGAGAGTAGGGCAGGGTTCTGCCGACATACAACGAAGATCTCCATGTCTGAAGAGTATAGCATTGCTACCTTGGTTGAAATGTCGAGTGTCCAAGGGCATCGAAGTTACAAGGTGATGTTGAAAACCAGCGGGTCGGAAGTCCGCCCTTGCACGCAAACCTGAAGGACCGCAAATGATCGGCTTTCACGATTCGATGTGCACCGACAGTAGCATTTCATATGATCGTTCAATGTACATCCGCGACGCTCTCCATCCCCGAGCTAATAAGGCCACGGCTTCTGTCTATTCTCACCGTCTATAACAGTACACGACCTCACTCGTTCCTCTGCTTGACCACCTTTGGCGGACTCGATCCGCTCGACGAACTCGCATCTCTATACTCCTCCACAGGCGTAGGCGGAATCTCCGTCAATTTCGGTATCCTCTCCTCCTCGTCATCTATACTTTTCCCAATCACACCCTCTTCCTGCCGTCCCATGAGGCCTCTCTCCTCATCATCCTCATCGTCCTCCCCAGCTCCGACCCTCTCATACTGTCCCCCATCACCCTTCTCTCCATCCTTTGTACTCGCCATGATGAAGCTGTCAACAATCCAGTATTGTACCGCATTCATGATCAGCGGAAACAAGAACAGTGCGAACGCCACTTGTAGCGCTTCGCTCCCTTCCGTCCAGCGAAGCGCCCAGTCGCCAATCCAAGGGAGAAAAGGCATGGCCATAAAGAGGAAGAACACGAAGATTTTCATGCCGATCAAGCCGATACAGTAGATGAGCAGTTGTTTGAAGTACCAGGATACTTGCGGCGGGGTACCATAGACACCGGATTTGATGGACTGAGGTGGGTTCGCGAGGGGTGTGTACGCGAAGAGAGCCGGAAGGATTTTGAGGAGGACATATAGAACTGGAACGCCGAGGGTGGTCTAGAGAGTGTCGCTGTTAGCATGTATGTCGATCGCAAATCAAGACGACAGGACTCACGTCGATCCCAAGGTTGAGGAGGTAGAACGAGCATGGATTGGGACTTTTCCCGTCGCCACCACTCTTCGCCGCCTCCAGCGCCTCGGCCGCCACATCTCCGCTGCCCACCATGCTCATGCCCAAGTTGATCACATGCGTCAACATGGATCCAAATACCTGCTTGCTGACGTCGAAGAAGAAAATCTTCCATGGCCGCTTGGGCGTTTCTTGGTAGCGTTTCCAGACGAGCGAGAGCACGGCTAGGGCGCCGAGCCCGCCTTGTGCGAAGAGCGCATATGGGCCCAGGAGGTGACACTTTGCGGGCTCCTTCGGTGCCTCGTCGTCTCCTTTATCTCCTCCATTCTTGTCTTTATCCTTGTCCTTACTCGCCGCGGCCGCCGCCGTCTCTGTCGCACTCACCACTCCCTTCATCTTCGAAGTCGCTTGGACAACCTCGTTCGCCTCCGGCACGCCCACAATTCCCATCAGCTTCGTCTCAAACACCAACCACGCATTCGGCGGAATCTCACTCCCAGCTCCTCGTGTGCCATACGCCAGCTCCGGCGGTATCGTCAATTTCCTCTCCTCACCCACACACATGCCCAGCATTCCCTCATCCCATCCCGCTATCACTTGTTGCGCTCCAAGCACGAATTTGAATGGCTTATTGCGCTTGTAGGATGTGTCGAAGACGGAGCCGTCGGAGAGGAGGGTGCCTTTGTAGTGCATTGAGAGGGTATCTCTGTTGCGGGAAGGGCGCTTGCATGCTGTAGGGCCGGCGAGGTGTTCTATCGTGAGGTTCGAAGGCGTTGTTGTGACTGCTGGTGGGGGAGGTGCGGGAGGATCTAAGGCGAGAGTTGTAGGGAGGAGGGCGAGCAGGGCGGCCGGGAGGAGAGTTATGCTGCGCATGGTGGGCGGTCTGTAGAACGGATCGGTCGTTGGGTCGTGAGGTATCGTCTTATCTCATGAGGACGGATGATGCTGGTGGATTGGCCGATCGATGGGTGCAGGTGTAGACGGGCAAGCTGAGGGGTTCTGATGATGCGCACGGCGATCAGGCAGTCGCTATCTTGTGCGAGACTTTGGATACGATTGTGTGCGCTGGTCTTTTGTTGTCTCCCTCAGGCTGAGCTTGCCTCGCAAGTGAAGCACGATAGCAATACCGTGGCTGAACGGAGCGTAGAATATTAGGCGGAGCAAAAGTGAAAGTGAAGGTGGACGTCTGGGGCGAAGCTGGGGGAGCCTGGCCCAAAGCGGCACAAGACAGTTGCGCTTGTGACCCTGATCCGCCAAGGCAAAGCCGAGGTGGGCAGCTGAAAGACCAAACTTCTGGTAGCGGAAGATGCTCGTACTAGACTCGAGGCACGAGATGATGGGTTTAGCGAGAGAAGATTGTATTAGTCGGCCTGTCTACACTTTTCGCGGTCCGCACCACGCTTCAGGAGGTGCCGCTTTGCCTTGGCTTTATCCTGCTCCGGGAGTGTTCGTCTGCCTCATTTCCTATCCATACCATGCTAGTCCAAACACCCAAGCTGACCGGACGTCGCCGCGCCGCAAGCCCGTGATCCATGTCTCCCAGTACGCCAGTGAAGCCTCACACATCCCATGCAAACTCCTCCATTTACCTCCATGCCTTAAATCCCTCATCACCGCCTCCTCAGCCCCAAACCCTCCTGCTGAAGTGCAAGAGCCAGTTCACGATCCTTCTTATCATCCTCCGTCTCTCCCTTGAAGCTTGCCGTTCGCCCCCTCTTTGCTCCCTTCCCAGCAGCAGGAGTCTGAGACATCGACGATCGCTTCCTCTTCGTGCCTGTCATCTCGGGTGATGCATGTGATGCAATATTGGGAAGTATTGGCTGCCGTCGAGACAGTTCGGGTGACTGAGAGACCGGACCTGGTGGGCGATAGAGAGGCAAGGTGGGTATGCTGGGGTTGCGCTCGTGGGTAGAGGAATGTGATTCGGGCGCTTCAACGGAGGTGAGGATTGCTACCGTGTCTGGCAGGGGATCGGGCTCAATCTTCCGGTCCGCATCCGCGCTTGTGTGGTCACCGTTGACAGATGGCTGCTCCTGCGTCGAGCTGTCGTCCTTTTGTCCCGATTCAGACCCGGGGAGAGAAATGCCAGAGTCCACGCTTCCTTCCACGTTAATCATGTCTGATTTTACGTCGTGTTCCGGCTGACCATTCGCAGGCTGGACGTGGATGCTGTCCTGGTGGCCGTTCTGGTCTTGATAATCGTCGTTCGAATTCCCATTCATGTCCAGGACTTGGCTGGCGATTTGTTCCAGAGATTCGTACTGGTACATTTGCGGTCTCTGCGATGCGGCGTAATTGTAGTTATTGTCATGGTAGTCTCCGTCCTGGGTGAGCTCCGGGTAAGAGAAAAGATTTGGATCCAATGCCGGCGCCTGCTCATTCGAGCTCTGCGGAGGCTGCGGATATGATGTGGACGATGGCACTTGTGCTTGCTGCACCGGTCTGTAGTCGCCATTCCGGACATGTTGCTGGGGCGGAGGTGCTACGCCATTCGAGCTCATGTGCATGGTTTGAAAATTGGGGTCCGGAGTCATGCCAACCCCGGGCGTGGCCGACAGTCTCTTCTTCTTTGGCTGAGACGGCATATTCGCCTCGCCATCTGCAATCCGCTTCTTCGTACCGGCCGATGCTCTCGGCACGGGATTCTCCACTGCCTTGATCGGGTCAACATTACCATGCTCATCGTGCACACACCGACGCTGCATTGTATTAGTATGCGTCGCAAGACATTGCGCATGGACATGTCATTACCTTTGACTTGCGACACTCAAAGCAAGCTTTGCTCCGTCCGCGTTTCGAGAACTCTCCGAACATCGGCACGCCGTTCATCGCCATTGGAATGTTCGCGTTGACGTACGCGTTCGTGCCCGGCATCGCCTGAAGGTCATCGTTAGACACCGAATTTCCATCATGTGCTCCCATCAACGCATCGCTCTGAGCGTCACTCACGACGGCGTAGTCCGGGCGCTGCGGCGTAACGGTAATGTTGTCGTGCAGCTCCGGCGAAATGTGATGGACGCCGAACTGCTGCTGCGCTTCCGGCGACATGTACTGCAGCGACGTGCTCCCATCAGGAGAAGTCTGCATGACCATGTCCTTGTGTTTGCAGCGAATTCGCCGCTTTCGGCAAGCGTCGCAAGCAACCCTTTTGGGGCCAAGCACTGAAGTTTTCGGGGTGCTGAGATACGCGCCCGGGAGGCCGTTCATCATCGCATTCATCGGCACTCCCATGGCCGACACGGGAGTTGTCATTGTCGTCATCGGATGGGATGGTGCAGGTGTGTGTTGTGTGCGAGGCGGTGGTGGTGGTGGTGCAGTGAATTGATGATGATGACTTTGACTTGGATTCGATGCGCTTTGAAGATCGACTGTGGCAGGCGCGCCATTGGTGGAAGCGAAAGTGGCCCCACTTGGCGTGTCTTGCCGCTGTGCGGCGGGCTTTTCCGCGCTTTTCCTCACGCGAGCACTTTGTCGATCGGGCGCGATTCTCCACGCAGCAATGGCTTCTTTGCGCTCCATTTCCTTCAAGGCCCGGGCTGACAGCTTCTTGGGGGGGCCTTCTTCCTTGCTGTTGGGAAGCACGCCGTCGGGGTGTGCCCATGTCGGAGGATCCTCATTGCCGCGCTTCCACGCAACCCACAATGCAAACGTTCTGGCGAGTTCGAGTGGCTCGCCGTGGCCTTTGGGGATGCTGGCGTTGACGCGCTTCTGGCGATCTGCCGTGATGCCCTCGACGCGGCCCATGACCATCATCACCGTGCGGAAGATGAAGTTGACGAGGTCGGGAAGGCCATCGAGCTCATTCTGACCGTAATATCGCGAGTTCTTCGCGCCCAGTCGAGGATCATTCGCTGCAAGGTCGCCATCAAAATCTGCCCAGGTGGGAAGCTCACGTTCAAACTTTTTCCCGTCCTGGAACAATTGAGATACCTCCTCGGGCATTGGATCATCCCTCATGTATTTGATCGCCGTGTACCACATCAGTCGTTGGAAGAAGGGATAGCGAAACTTCATCGGCGTCTCGTTCGCCTTCTCAATCTCCGCCACCTTGAACTGATTTTTGAATGACATTCGCGTGAGGAAGTTTCCACCGATCACCAGACTTGTCTCGGGCGTCCAGACGGCATGAATCCAGCCAGATGGAATGAGCATAGTATCGCCTTCACTCAAATCCACGCGGTAGCACTCCTTGGTGATGCTCGGTAGGAAAGTGTAATTCTGCTGTGGGCTGTCATTCCACTCCTCGTAGGCTTTGAGATGCTTGGTCTTCGGCGGAATGAAGAAGAACGTCTTCTTGCCCTTCAAGATGTGATAGTACACGCTGCTGCCGCCAAAGTCGATGTGGAAGTCGGTGTAGCTGTCTGCAACGGACATGAGGCAGTAGTATTGCACCTTTGGCCACTTTCCCGCGTCGATCTCCTTTTGTGGCCACACCTCGTCTTGCAAGTCGATGTCCCGGACAACCTTCGGTCGCCGTAGTAGACGGCCAAGCTTGGTCTGCGACACTTCCAGAGATATCACATTTCGAATCGGCTTGTCGTCTCCACCTTCTTCGTAGTAGTCTGCCCATCTGCCGAGTGTCCACTTCGAGCCGGAATTCTGTGTCTTGACATCAATCACATCGAGGGGCGTGTCCGCACCCACGAGGTTGCACACCTGTCGCACGGTGAGCTCCTCCGGCATGATCATGCCAAGCTTGTCCTGTCCATCATCCGGTGCCGCTTCATATTCGTAGTCTTCGGGCATCATACCCATGTCGAGATCGGAGCTCTCCGCAGCCGATGCAGAAGTTGCAGTGTCTTTCGTTGATCGTTCTCTGTTGAGCCAAGGCCTCGGATTCCAGGCAGCAGGAATGCAGATGGGCTCCGTGAACGTGCCACTCCTCTCGAAGAAGTCCCGAGTAATGAGCTCCGGTCGCATGCGCGGGAAGGTCTCCGGGTCAAATTGGAAGGTGCCATCCTTGATTGGCTGAATGTAGTGATGCTCAACGCTTTCCTCGCTTGTTTTGAGCACTCCTCGTTGCAATTCAGCGTAGTCGACCGATGTATGAGCGCGCGTGCTCTTCCTGACATATGTCGTCTTCCCATGAGTCGGCTCACAGGTCGTGCAGAAATACTTATCCACATCGCGGACTTCGAGGGCCTTCTTAAAACCCGCACAGTCCACGTGAAACCAGTTCTTACAGCCGTTGCACGAGATCCACTCGTCCAGCTCGCCGTTGAGATGTGCACTTTCGCGAGAGACAGCGCAGCCCGCGCAAACGATCTCTTTCACTGGTTTCGCTGCCTTTCGAGGCGCTTTCGCGGGCGATGTTGGTCGGATGATCATGGGCGTTCCCCGGGGCACCGAGCTCGCACGACGCTCTGCTGGCTGTTTCTCGTCAGGATTCAGCGCTAACACTGCGCTCGTACTGTTCCGTCTATTCGCATTTAGGACTCTCGCGATCGAGGGCTCATCCACCGCAAACTTCGAAGCGAGCTTCTTGGCTTTGCCAGCATCGGGAGTCTTCTTTCGTGTCGCCGCTCGTTTCGTGACGGCCTTTTCTGCTACTGTCTTTCGCCCGCCTGGATTTCTAGGCTTGCCTTTCGGCCAGCCTCGCTTCGCTTTAGGGGCAGGTTCTGCCGCCTCACCCATAGTCACATCCGTGCTAGGCGCGGGTGATTGCAGATCCTCTGGCGGTGTTTGAGTTTGTTGAGGCTGGTAAGGCGCATCGGCCATCTCGACATCCGGCTGTGCTGGCACTTGTGATGATCGGTACTGCTTGGACTCCCCAAGCATTGGCTTTCCCAACTCTGGCACCGCATCTGTTGGACTGAAGTCTGTGTCATCAATCGTCTGCTGCGGAGAGGGCAATGTAGGGCGAGGGAGGTTGCCATCCTGCGGATTGAAGGGAGGAAGCAGATCCGCTTGAGCAGCCAGCTCCAATGGACGTGGCTGGTAGGCGTCTTGGGGAAAGCTATTGGCATGCGGTCGGGGCAGTGCTTGAGTTCCATAGACTGGATATGTCGGTGGAGGCTGGATCTGGTGAGTCGGCTGCCAGCCACCCGTGCGAAAGTTCAGCAACAGTGCCGCTTCCTCCACGCGACTGTCGTGATGTGCATCCTGCGAGTATGGCTGCTGTTGTGGTGTACTTCTTTGCCAGTTGTGCCCCTGCTCATAGCTCGTCGCTGGCCGCGAAGCGTACTGCGCGATCAGAGGTGATGGTAGCAACTCTGATCGACTCCTCTTATGAGGCGGTTCTGAGTGTGCCGGATGTGCATATGTGTGTTCTCTGCTCGCCGGCACGATATACGAAGGGCTCGTGCTAAGCGCTGCTTCCGCCAATTGCTCGATGGTCGACGAACGATTCCTGCTCTTTGTGCTCGCTCCATTGTATCCATATGAGTAGTTGTTACTGGCTCGCCGAGCATATTGTGTCGCGCCATAGGCATGTTCTGGCCTCACATGGTAGCTGATGTCGTTGTTCACTGCCGGGTAGTTGAACACTGGCTCGATCGGCGCAAGCTTTCTCGGCGACAATGGTTCGTAGTATCTGCGCGGAGGCGTAGGCGACCGACCAGGTACGGTCCGGTCGTCTCGCTTGAAGGTCGGATTCGAGACGGGCATGTTGAGGATTGCGGCGGGCAGCTCGGTGGTGGTGTGGTCCGCCGGAATGCGTGTCGGTGAGTGCGCAATCACTTGCGATCGGCGCAGTCCCGTCTTCTTTCAAGTGTTGTTTTCAGACTCTTCTCAGCTGAATCGTCAGTGAGATAGGCAGTAAAAGAGTGATGTGGTGGTGGTAGAGTTGTCGTGGAGGGCAGAGCAGTCGTAGTAGCACCCCCGCCTACACCGCGGAATGGAGAAGCGGACTGAGGCTACAGGGCAGCGTTGGTGAGCGGTACATGTGGATCTGGTAGGACGTTCATTTGTTTTGGGGGTTCGCCGAGTGAATCGTTTGCAGGTCGATATGAGCTTCGAGTAAGTGGTAGAGGAGCACAGAGCATCATTCAATCGCATTCCATTCCATTGCCAATCACTTCACCTCTCTTCGTCGTGCCTGAGCTGGAAGCCCAGAGGAGCTGCCGGCTGAGTCTGATACGAGCTGTACGCTGTAACTTTCATCACGATCTCCATTTACGGCAGATCTCGCCTTATCCGTGACCACGTGCTTCGCGTCTTTGTCCTCTACTTCGACCTTACACCCTCTCCCCACCGCCCGTACGCACGACGCAGCATCAGTCCTCGCCTAGCTATGAGCCGCAGTTCCAAAGTAGCCCCAGAGGTAAATCGGTAAGACTGCGCACCCCTTCCGAGGACGACATGCGATGGCCAATGCTGATCAATCTCGAACAGAGCGCTCTTCGTCAAGAACCTCTCCTACAACGTCTCCACCGAGGAGCTCTTTGATCTGTTTGGCAAATTTGGACCCATCCGGTATGCGCTCACTCCAGCACTGCGCCCAGCGCGCGGCAATGACATCTCTTCCGCGTACTAACAGTCCATCAGCCAGATCCGCCAAGGCATCGCAACCAACACCAAAGGAACCGCATTCGTCGTCTACGAGGATGTGCTCGACGCAAAATCCGCCTGCGACAAGTTGAACGGCTTCAATTTCCAGAATCGCTACCTCGTGGTGTTGTACCACCAAATCGACAAAATGGCCAAGAGCCAGCAAGACATGGCACAGCGCACCGAGAACCTAGAAGCGCTCAAGCGCCAGCACGGGATCTCGTAGGGGTACGCGGGGAGTGCAGCAGGTGATACCGACAGCGCTGTGGTGGAAGTGGAGGATTGGCTCGCGACGGGCAATCGAAGGCCATCCAACAATTCTACGACAAAGCGTAAGGACTCCGGTATGAGTGGAATATCCGCTCAGTCCATTCCGGAGGCTGCAGTCCCCATGGCGAAAGATTTCGCGCACGATTTGAAAAACGATAAGCATGATACCAATATGGGAAGAAAGAGCTCAGGGTCGAGCAGTCTCACCAAGGACGCAAATTTGGGTGTATGGCGGCGTATTAAGGGTATGGCATCCACCAGGTTCGGCGGTGGACGTGGCGTTCATGACGGCCTGATTTGATCTGTTGCGATGTTTACAAGACGTGGAGTGGCACACCAGCTTTTCAATCTTCCACAGTTGTTGAATGGACAAAATCACTCGAGAGCCAAGTTGAGACCCGCACAATCGGCATTCCTTATCTGATGCACTGACTCAATAAGGCGTCGCGCTAGATTGGATGCGCAAATCGGTCCCCGAGCTACTCCTTAGCTGTGTCCATTACAATGGTGTCCTGCTAAGTTGCATGCACATGCTGTACCGCATTCTGCCAGCTTACATGCGCGGCTTCAGAACTTCTTCAACCAAGCAGCTCGCCAATTTACGCTCCGTACTGCTAGATTGCCCGTGCTGCTTGGCAATTGGTTCAGCTAAGATCTACTCTGACTATCTAAGAACAGCCGCAGTGTATACCGAGACCTCGACCGACGATACCAGACTTTCAAACCCCGTCCGCTCCGACCACGCCTTCACAGCGATGCGATCCCCATCCTTCAACGCCCTCACCCAAGCTGCCTCACCTCCATTCCCAAAAGACGCCCTCCACTTCACGACATGCTTTTCAGGACTGACAGACCCTGGCGTATTCACGACCACTATCCGCTCATCAAGCATCTCGTGATCAGTGAACCTGTCCGCTTCGTCCCACTCATCTTCAATGCCGCCTGAAACTCCACGGAGCACACCTGCGGTGAAGCCACTCTGCCTGTCATCCCTGGCCCAGTCTTGCGCGACGATCGTGAAGCGGACTTCCTCCACTGGGTGCTGGCTGCGCAGACGAGTGCGGATGGGAGGAGTCACCACGTACGCACGAGGGGAGCCCGCACGTGGGAAATTGCTGGCCCGACACTTGATTATCGAGCTTAGCGAGAAGCGCTCTGCGTGTCGGAGGATTAGCGGTACCAGGTCCGGCACGAGCTTTTGCCGCAAGAGGAAGGCGATGTGGTATAGCTCATGGCGAGACGGATAATTGCGATCATCGACCGGCGAGACGACTGGAGAGAAGTGGACTCTGATGTGCTGGTCTGGCGTGGGAGTCAATGTTGTTGGCCAGTTGATCAGGGTGATGGTCTTATTGCGTTGAGCCATTGTGGACGGAAGCATGGCAAGCTAGGTTGTGCATTGGCATCTTCTGCAACAGTCGCTTGACCCCACTAGTGCTTGACCGCCGTCTTGAAGACCATTACGCTCTTCGGAACGAGCTCCCAAATGTCAACGATGAATGGCGATACTAGACAGCAGGACGAAGGTGAGGTCCAGGTCGTGCCCCGCTAGTTCTAGCCGAGGTGCGCGGCTGCGAAAGTTTGAAATCACTTCTGGCTCTTCACCGTATCCTATTGTCGAGATATCTCGGACTACTGATTCTGGTTCGCAGTCGAAAGGCATCTGATCAGACGAACGGGAGTGGACATTCGAGTTGCGTCAACGACTGTGGGCGTCGTTCGAATTGACAGACGAAAAAGCCCCGACCACGCCGTATTCGCAGCGATTTGGAGTACGATACCCTTCCATGGCATGCCTTCAGGACGTGCGATCGAATTGTGACTACAGCGCAAACACCGATGGGTCTGTCGCGCACAAAGGCCTGTTCAAGTCACGCCCTCTTGCCTCCCAGTGACCGGCGGCTCACTCTCTTCGCTCATCGGATTGGTGGGGAGGAGCTATATCAGCTGTCCGCTGGACCAGCTGGCAAAACGAGACACATAGTTCTATCGTTGTAGGCAAAGCTGAGCTGAGGGTGCGTACAATCAAGTCATTGGGACAGCCAGGCAACCGCAATCCATTTGTTGGCCACTGCTCGCGTGGCGAAATGACACGGAGCCCTGCTGCAAGATCAGACTCATCCTGCGTATGAAATAATATGCAATGTGGTCTATTCTGCGAATGCATTGCTACTGTGCTCGGGCATGCTTTGAATCGGCGATCTTTGCGATCTTTCGATTTACACGCACACTTTTTCAGTTCATTTTACGAGATGGACCGTGAGCAGGAACCCCAGGGCCGGCCCACGTCAGACCTGAAGGCTGAGAGGGCTGCATGGCATGCTTCCGGTAAGCACTAGGTTCGCGATCCGGAAAGCAAGGCAAAATAGGATTGGCCTTGCGCGGACCTGGATGATCTTAAGTTATTGGCGTGATCGCAACTTCGCACTTCGCAAGGAGTGCAAGGAGCGCAAGGATTTGAAGAGTGCAAGAGAGGAGAGTACTTCAATGTACCGGCTCGTTGCCCGAACAAAGCAGCCCGCAGCCCTCGACGCAATGAAGAGAATATTCGCCAACTGAGACACGTTCGTTCCAAGCCTGGGCTTTCAATAGACCACGACCGCCATTGTCCCACATTCTTTGACAGCATCTTCCTTTTCACGACATGGCCAGACAGCAGAATTCTTCATGCGACTTCGTGAAGCCAACCACGGCCTTCTGGCGGGATCTGGATTGGACGATGGCTCGCAACTTTTTTCAGGCTTTCCCAAGGACAGAACAGCCTGCACTGGAGCGTAGACTCGAGCCTTTGTCCGACCTTTGTCGCATAAATAGGCTCAAAGCTCTGATCGAGATCCTTCAGGAGAGGCTGCCATCGCGTGAGCTTGGGACTGCCGCCAGCGATGCGAAACGAGACTCTACGCGGCCCGTGGACCATGAAGCGTGCATTTGTACACCATTTGGCGTTGACTCAGCTCAAGCCGAGCCCGGCCTCGAAGACAACACAGAGAAGACGACCCGTATCACCACGGACGATTGTCGAAAAGGAAAGAAGAATCTCGACGCACAATACTCCCTGGCTTGGCGTATGGAGGAGAAGGGTCGATACCGTGAGGCGGAAGACATGGCGTTGAAATGTCTGGAGCGCATCAACGAACACCCGCGATACGGCCCATTGTCTCCACGAGCTATCAGTCTGTGGAGGCTGCTTATCATAACGGCTTGGAAGAGTGGGAGGAGAAATCTTGCGGAGCAATTGATTCTCGACACTCGGGACTTGATCATGCAGATGTCGAGATCCAAGTTCGCCAAATATGCCAAGGCGGAGGTAGAAGAGTTGGTGGTCGTGACCGTTGGTCTAGCGAAGCTGTCGAAGAAGTGAGGACGACAATTACTGCGGGTGCATCTTGAGTGGGCGGTGCAGGAACAGTGGATGCAGGACATCCACAAGGTCCATATTGATCATGTGGTCGCAATGGAAGCAAGTTCGATTCTTCAGCCGTCTGGCACCGGCATAATATGTTTCAATCAGATACGCTGGCTTAACGACTGATCCAACACTATCTCATGCGCCTTGGCTCAGACTACGATGGTCATATATGGGACTCACATTCTTCAAGTTCTAGACCCGATCCTGATACATCCGCGCAGTGAGCCGAAACACCTCGCGCCGAAGGGATTTCAAAGTTTCATCGGGCTGTGGCAAGGAGTTCGGTTGGCACGAATGTTTGAGATCATCCGAACAGGAGCAATGGTCTTGAGCGGTGCTTATCGTTGGGATCGTACTTCCTAAGATCTCAGCTCCTGGTCGGCGATGCGGAAAACGGCTGTCCCGAGACTGAACCTGACCTACTTGGTGAAGCTCGGATGCCGTAATCTCGTACTGGAGGCCTTTTCCCGACCAATTCAATAACCAGAATGAAGACGCCTTGCCTATCTCTTTGACTGGAGTCGATTGTCTCGAATCGTGTATTGCAGGAACATGTTCGCCAGCCTGGATGTGGTCTGATCACTCCAGCGCAGACGCCTTCATCTTGATAATGGGTGACAATTTTGGACACCGACTGATAACAGCGTTGACAACACAGCGAGCAGAATTGCTGACGACCACTGTACATCCGACTTGTCCGTCCGGACGCAACATGCTACACTCGACGTTCCAGACCGAGCGGTGTCGAGGTGGTCGTCCGAAGATCCTCTCAAGTGCCCAAACCTCGAACATTCGCTTGTCACCATCGCGACCGTACGGTCATAGACCATTGTGATATGGCCATCACGCAACATCTGCAACCTCTTATCGGATCGACGGCTCTTCAGGGTCCCTGTTGGGGCGGTCAATGTTCCAGAATTACCGTCTTAAGACCAGGATGCCTGGCATATATCGCAACCACAACATGGTAGGGCTGGTTTCAAGCTTTCATCACCTGCGAATATTCACGCTAGATTTTGACATATGCATCACCGTGCAGGGCCTGGACAAGTTTGTTGCAATTTTCGAAACGTGGGTGTCGCTGTCACTTTGGAGTTCGTCATCGAGATCGCTGGGTCCAGCCGGATGGATGCTTATCTGAGCCTTTCACACGGCTACTGGAAGAGGAAAGTCATTGCGCAGGCGTTTCGCACGTTGGGGAGATCTTCTGACTGTCGGTGTTTCGAGAATAGAAGACCGACACGGCAAAAGGGCTCGCTTATGTGTGCCTTCTCGCGCTGTCCTCTTCTCTCGTACATGCTACTGTTGAAAAGTCTCGTTCTCTCTTCATTCAGCGTTTGAAGATCTGGAAGAACAATGCCTTTCCTTCCCGCTGCTGCAGCCGTATGTGGAATCATCAGCTGCTTTCAATCGGCAGCCAGTCTATTCACGGCGTTCAAATCGAGAAAAGAGGCCACCAAAAGACACGAACAGATACAAGGACAGCGGCTAGAGGACAAGTCGGAAGCGGCGCAGAAAGCGCTGACTGGAGGACCTAAACAAGTGCAGAGCGAATATGATCGAAACTTTGCGTTGGTCGGAAAATCGTTTGCGCATGGCGATGGTGAGTTCATCTTTCAAGCTTTGCTCGTTGACTAGTCTTCAATTAACGTTGTCACACAGATACCGGCCGTATGCAGCTCATGACTGAGCTCATCTCCCTTCAAAAGACCGTCATCGCAGTCCTCCAGAGCGGTCTGACGACAGGCTACCTCGACCTTGCCCAACTCGCCCAGGTCTCCACAGCGCGACGCACAGGTGCCGTTACTGCTCTCCAGAACCAGTATCAACGAATGTCTGTTGCAGCACCGATGCTCACCCAGCAACAACACACCCTTCGAGCTCCTCGTCCGCGTTTCTGTTCCGAGGCAGATCGCCTGCTCAACATCCCCGACGCCGCTCCTCGCTTTGAAGACAAGCTCATCCCGAACCCGAAGTTTCCGGGCAGGTACGGTAAGAAATGCCTCGGCTGTGCGAGTGTTTGGGACATCCGACCATCGAGTCTCATCCGAGACTCCGTGAGCGGACTGCGGTATCCGTCGGATTTCCAGTACCGATGCCACACAAAAGTGAAGGACTTGTACTTGTGTTGCTTGTGCAATGAGGACAGTCCAGTACTGCAGGGCTTCGGACAGTTAATGGACCACGTCAGAGAGCACGAGCAGGCGGAACTCTTGAGGCCTGCATGCCCGAACAAGTTGCTGGAGCTGGATTATGGGGCTGCAGAAGAGGTATCCGAGTGTGAGGAGGATCATGGGCACTGGGTCTGGCATAGTGCAAGCGCCCGCACCACTCCGATGCCAACTCCAAGAGGCACTCCAATGTGCAGTCCGAGAGGAACACCGATGTGCAGCCCGAGGGCCACTCCAGTGGGCACTCCAGTATGCAGTCCACCCGGCAGTCCTTCACCACAACTCTACGTACCTATGCCCCCGAGCATACTGAAACGCACTCCGAGAAGTACGCCCGTACACAGCAGACAAAGCAGCGCGAACGGGGACCCGCTGTGTGCTCCAAACGGTGCCCCCAGAGGCACGCCGTCCCACAGCAGACAAGGCAGTGTGAATGGGAGCCCTCCGAGGGCCACTCCGAGAGGCACACCAGTTCACAGCAGACAAAGCAGTGTATCGGGGTATCCAGTAGACACCCCGATGTGCAGCCCAATGTCTCATCCACAGCATCTTCAAGTACCTACGCCCAAGGGTACTCCACGAGGCAACCCAGTTCACAGCAGGCAAAGCAGCAAGAATGACTACTTCAACTGCACCCCATCAGGAAGCTCAGTGGTACCTCCACCGCCTCCGCAGCAACTCCAAGTGCCCACACCCAAAGGCAGCCCACGAGGCAACCCAGTCCATAGCAGACAGAGCAGCAGGAACGACTACTTCAATTGCGCCCCATCAGGGAGCTCGGTGGTACCTTCACCGCCTCCGCAGCAACTTCAAGTGCCCACACCTAAAGGCACCCCACGAGGCGACCGAGTCCACAGCAGACAAAGCAGCAGGAACGACTACTTCAATTGCGCCCCATCAGGGAGCTCGGTGGTACCTTCACCGCCTCCGCAGCAACTTCAAGTGCCCACACCTAAAGGCACTCCACGAGGCGACCGAGTCCACAGCAGACAAAGCAGCAGGAACGACTACTTCAACTGCGCTCCACCAGCCACTCCACCTCCACAGCAGCTCGAAGTACCCGCATACAAAAGCACTTCGAGAGTCGCCACCCCGAGAGCCAACACGCCTCACCCCGCTCCCCAGGGCACACCAGCGCACAGCAGAAAAGGCAGCGCCGTAGACGCCTCTCACAGCCGCAACGTCAGCGCAAACAGCTCCGACAGCGAGGAGTCACCGAGAAGCGCCTGGAGTGATTGGGGAGGTGGAAGCGATAGAGAGTCCGTCAGCTCCATCTCTTCGATGATGAGTCGGGCGTCGATCATGGGCAAGCCGCCCGTGGGTAGGAACTTGGATCTTTATGTCAAGCCGGATTGAAACGCGTTTTGGGAACAGGCGTTGGATTCAATAATTTGCTATGGAGCAGAATCCAGATTGCGAGCCCCTAGCAGTGGGCGGACTGCAAGCCTGCGACGATCGGAGTCGAGACGTGGTCCGAGGCGGTATGCTACGTCGTCTGGGCAGAGGCATATCACGACTGCCGGCAGCTCGTCAAGGGATGGAGCGTTGGACGAGATTGTACGAGTGATACGAATACTTAATCGACGATTGAAGCACATAATGTATATTAATCAAACCTGCTACTCCTTCTTCAAGCAAACACAGATCCGCGGTATCCCACGTCTGCGCAATCATCCCAAAGCTTCTTCCGATACTCAGGCAAGCCGCCCATGTAGTTCAACGCTTCGCGAGTCTTGCCTGGAATATTGGCTCCTGCAGATGAACGTCAGCATAAGTTGCGATAGCTCGCCGATCACAGTGTGCACCGCACCAAAGTACCAGCTATCCGCCTGGGTGAACAGACTCTTGTCAGCGACCTCGTTGACGTGCTTCCTCCACTCCCGCTCAGCTTCAACCGTGGACTCGACCGTCTTGAATCCCTTTTCCTTCATATGTTCCAGACAAGCCACAATCCAAGCCCCCTGCGTCTCAGCCGAAGACGGTCCAGTCGCAAATGCTGTCGGAGCTTGCGGACCGTACGTGAAGAACAAGTTAGGGAAACCAGCGGTCGTCATGCCGAGGTTTGTGTACGTTGCTTTCGCCCACTTATCTTTGACGCTCTGCCCTTCGGCGTTGCGAATAGCGATTTGTGTGATACTTCCAGTGATGGAGTCGAAGCCTGTTGCTAAAATGATGAGGTCGTAGTCTTGGTGCTTGCCATCTGCTGTGCGGATGCCTGACTCGGTGAACTCTGCGATGTTATTCGATCTGAGATCAATCAAGTCGACATTTTCCTGGTTGAAGGCTTCAAAAAAGCCGTCCTCGAGTGAGATCCGCTTGGTACCGAAGGGATGTATCTTCTTCTTCGGGCTCAAAAGTTCTGCCTTTGCAGGGTCTTTGATCCGTTTCACGGTCTTCTCGCGCCAGAATTGGTACGCTTCCTCGTTGAGCTCTTCGTTGAAGAGGACATCCATGTATGTTCCAAGCCAGAAGTTCAGCCCACCAGTGTGGTACAGCTGTTCATAGAGCTGGCGTCTCTCCTCCTTGGGAAGCTTGAGTGGGTGCTGTTGAGTTGCGACGAACTCGTAGTCGAAGCCGGCGAAAGTTTTCATCATTTTGGGAATGATCCGCGGAAATCGTTCTCGAGTGACTTCGTTGTCCACTCGAGGGTTCTGCATCGGTAGAGCCGTGTTCGGTGTCCGCTGGTAGACTGTGAGGTGGCTGGCCTCTTTCGCCACCTCCTGGATGACCTGCACCCCTGAAGCACCGGTCCCGATAACAGCTACTCTACGGTCCTTGAGGTCCACTCCGTCCTGTGGCCAGACTGCGGTATGATGGATCTCACCAGCAAAGTGGTCCAAGCCTTTGAACGGTGGGACGTAACGCTTGGACGCAAAGCCAGTACATAACACGACATTCCATGCGGTCAGCTCTGCTTCATTGTCGTTGACAGCACATTTCCAACGCGCATCCTCTGGAATCCATTGCATTGACGAAACTCTCGACTTGTAACGGACATCTCCGCTCAAGTCCCAGACCTTGTCAAGATGTCGAAAGTAGTCGGCCAGTTCGTCTCGAGCAGGGAACCGCTCTTTCCAGTCCCAGTTCTGCCATGTTTCCTCGGACGTGAGTTGGTATGTGGGTACTGGAGTATCGACACGGGCGCCTGGGTAGGCATTCCTATCGTCGCGGTCAGAGCTGTCAAACCCGGCCACGAGGCCTTTCTTACCAATGCCAGATACCACCGAGACCAGTTCCAGCTTCCACCAGTAAGACTTTGTAGCCTTGCTGACGGAGCGTATGAAGTTGCCAGACGCCACAAAAGCCTCCTCCTACCACAAGTACATCGAAGTGGCCGAGCTCTTCCGCGTCCGAAGATATGGGCATATCAGCGTAGACTACACAGGGTCAGATAAGTGTTCCTCCGACGGAGACTCGACTCAACTGCTTCGGCAAAAGGCCTCTCTCAAAGCTACATATGTGTGAGCGCTCCGCACATGGCACGACGGCCTCGGGTATGCGAAGGAGATTGGGTACTCATGTGGGGTCACGAAGCACGAAGGCGGGTATTCTCTGCGCCTGCATCAAAGGTCGATACTCGCGCTTGACCACATCTTCTGACATGTCAGCGTCTGAGTGATGGATAGTGTTTTGATGATGTATGTCGATGGAGGAAGGTGAAGTGAATGGTGGCAACCATGAACCGCCGCGGAGCGAACTCCGGAAACTCTATGCAACTTCCTACTTCGGCCCTCCCACTTCTCTCACTCAATGACAAATACATATTCGACATGTCTGCGCGAGGAATATGAACAGGGCAATCAGCAATTGATGCTCCTGCTCCTGGGCGGGTCGTGAAATATACAGATGGGCGACGCTCGCTTCATATCCCTTGGAGGAGTCTGGCTCGACGACATTCAAATTGGGGGCCGTACGGTACACAGACAGGTCCTCGGTGGATCTGTGACCTTCGGTGAGTGTGAGGGTACGACGATGGGCTGACGACGGATCGCTGATATTCAGACGCAGCAACCCTCGGAGCACGACTTTTCACTCCAATTGCCCCGTCAAGCATCCGCCTCGTCATGCGTGCCGGCAGCGACTTTCCCTCAGAATTGATCTGGCAACTACGAAGATGGAAAACCAGCCTCGCAGTGGAATGGGTCGAAGACGCACCCGCAGCAAGAGGAGTCCTCCTCTACGATGAGCACGACGCAAGCAGTAAGCACCGTGCAACCAATCCGCGCAACATTTCCCAATGCTCACAGCACCACAGGACGAGCCTACCAACGCCTCACCGAACCCCTCCTCACATCATCCCACCATCTCCCCCTCCCAGACGTCCTCGTCGCCTCAACCTTCCACTTCTTCGACACCCCGCAAACCGTGCAAGACGAAATCGACCACATCTCCTCCATCCGAGCCCGCCACGGCCTCGGCGACGACCTGATCGCCATCTGGGAACCCCAAGCCAAGTCCTGCAGTCCCGCAACACTAGCCCGGCACCTCGAAGTCGCCAAAATCGTCGACGTCTTCTCGCCAAACCACGTCGAGCTGGAGAACTTCTTCTCGGACGCGAAACGGACTGGATTCGACGAGAGCAGAGTCGAGTCCCAAGCTCGTCAGTTCCTCGCCTCTGGCATCGGCTGGGAAGGAGCGGGTTGTATCGTTGTGCGCGCCGCCGAACATGGCTGTCTGATCATGTCGCGGAAGATCCGAGCCGTGTGGCTGCCGGCTGTCAGCCAGCCGGGGTCGCATCGAGTCGTGGACACCACCGGCGCTGGGAATGCTTTCCTGGGCGGATTCGCGGTCGGTCTGCTCGAGTCGGGGGACTTTGTCGTGGCGGCAAAGTACGGGCAAGTCGCCGCCAGCTTCGCGATCGAGCAGGTCGGTGTCCCGGAGGTCACAGGACACGGCGAGGATGAGTTGTGGAATGGCGAAAGTGTCATGGAGCGGTTGCACAGCTACAGTCTGCGATTATCGCAATGATCAGAAGAAGAACGCTCTATAACGCATGGAAATAAGTAAACCCATCCCGATTCCTTCTTCCCCTCTGCTCTAGTCCCGTCTCCGCATCCCTCTGATCCACCTTCGATCGGCTCCTCTGCCGCTCTTTCCTCTCCGCCCTCTTGAACATCTCCTCCCTCTCCCTCCTCCCCCTTTCCTCCATCCGCCTCTCTTCCTCCCTCTGCTCCGCCTGCAGCAACATCTCCTCCCACTCCGCCAGTTTCCCCACCGGCTTCTGCTCCTCGCCCTCCCCCTGCCGACGACCCTCCTCCGCCCCGACTTCGCCCTTCACAAAAGTCTTGACCCACCTGAATTTCATCTTCTGTGGGTCCGTCGTGGTGGTGGTGGCAGTGGGACCCTTCTCCTGCTGCTCGTCGGACTTGTATTTATGCAGGGAAAGCATGCTGGAGACTTTACTCAGACCACCGTTGTCGCTCGAGGACTTCCTCCTCGCCCGAGCTTCCAAGTTCTTGAGGATGGCGAGGCGTTCTTTCTCGAGCTCAGCTTCTTCTTCAATCTCCCGGTCCCGCGCGGACGCTACAGCTTGAGCTTCGATGTCCCGCGGAGATTGGGATAAATTCCGGTCCTTGGTCTGGGCATCCGGGTTGCGCTTTTTGGTCGGGGGAGAATGCACCACTGTTTCGTCCGCACGGGAGCTTCTCCCTGAAGAAGGAAGCGTCGCAGAGCGACCACTTCTCTGCTTTCCCTCCCACTCTCGAGGCAGCGGCCCAGACGTCGAGTCCTTCTTCCGCGAATTCCGACGTCGACTCTTCTCCTCTCTCGTCTTGATATGCGCCAGAGTCTCACTGACACACGAATCCTCAATCGGCGACGACACCGACACATCCTCCCTCGACTTGTTCCCAGCCGCTCGTCGTGGACTGGTTTCCAACTCTCCCACCGCCATTTTGGGCACGGATTTCTTGACGCTCGGATCCCGTATCGGGGGAAACGCGGACAAGCCTCCACTCATCTTCCTCTCTGGCCCTGGTCGAATGGACACCTTCTCTCTCGCCGCCGTCTGCGCCAACATCTCGTCGATACCAGGCGTTCGAGGTCCTGGACTGATGTCATCTCTAGTAGGAGGAAGAGCCTGCTCCCCCACCAAATTCTGCAGCGCGAGCGAAGTCGTCCTCCGCGGTCTCTGCGGGCTCAACTTGGTCTTCTCCCTATTCTCATCCTTCCCTCCCTCACTCCTCTCCGCAACACTTCCCTTCCTCGCACCATTCACCCCACCTCGCCCTCCACTCTCCCTCTCCCTCCGCCTCCTCTCCTCCTCCCTCCTCTCCGCCTCACGCAGCAACTCCTCCCACTCCCTCTCCCTCCTCTCCTCCTCCTCGACCCTCTTCGCTTCCCTGACCTTGCTACCCAACACCTTCATCGCCTCCGCCAACGCCCCATCCACCGCTTCCTCAAAGTGATGCACGCAGTGCACCGACACCACGAACTTCCACACCAGACCCCAGGAAATATCTTCCACGGGCGTTTTGCGAAGGGTGGTGGCGTGGAGGAGGGCTTCGGATTTGGCGGCTCGCGTGAGGACATTCTCGCATGGAATGGGAGGCCGGGCGGGACCTTGCGGGGGAGGGGACTTGGGGAGGGATGTGTTGGATAAGCTGTTGGGCGCGGTGATGGGTGGAGGAGGAGGAGGGATGTAAATGCAGTGGTAGGGCGTGTTCATGCGGATCTCCCGACCACGGCAGACTTCGCGGATGGGGTCGAAGATGATGGGTGAGCGGGAAGACGGTGTGTGGCTACTGATTTCTCGAGACATGGTGTACGTCTCTCTGGGGGCGTATGTCTCTCTCCGGTTGGATGTCTCTCCTCTTCAAAGTCGAGCGAGCTGAATGGTATCGCCTCAAGCTGAAGTATTATTCCGTCGAACCGCGAGGATGACCAGGTTTCTCCAGTTCAGACTCCAAGTCGGTCAGGGCATAGCTGCCGTCCATTCGCACCAAAACGTCACCGCTTCGTATCTCGTCTGATCCTCAATGGCAGTCCAGGATAAAGATGACCTGTCACAAAAATCTGCCGAGTCCACTCCAGCACAGTCCAGTCCAGTCCAGTCCCGTTCAGTCCAACCCGTGTGTGTCCGAGCTATATTCGGCAGACAAGGGCCAGCCGACTCGACAGTGCTACTATATTCCGACCTGTCTCGAAAGCCAGTCAGTCCCTCGTCGACTCACAACGCTCTCATCCGCAACATAGACCCCACCCAACAGCGAGAACGTAAGGAATTGAGGTCAACAAACAAGTAGAAGCCACGAATTACCAAGATGGAACTAATCAATCAGTCAGCACCAAGCTCACCACCCCATCCCTCCACTCGTCTCCCAAGTCCCAACCCCGGTCCTTCCGCGCCAGGGAGGGTCCCACATCGGGCCACATGGCCGATCACCGATCATTACCGATCCATGCGGCGGAGAAAGCAACTCATCTGCCCAGTCATACACCCCTGCTTATTACCGTCTTGACCTGGCGGACAACGCCGCGCCGCTCGACGCCGTGGACGTTTTTTTTTGTTTTTTCACGTGTCGACTACATACATACACAGCAGCGAAAGCAAGACGTGGAGAATCGAGACGATCAGAAAAAAAAAATTGATGTGTGTGAGTGACCGTGGTTGTTTAAGTATGCCGGGCTAGTTCTATCCAAGATTGGGAATGGAAAGTTGAAGGGAAGGGAAGGGAAGGTGTCGTCGATTTGCCATCCCAAAGGAATAAATCGACCGTCCGCCCGTTTTGCCGAAGCCGGGAAAGCCGTGTTAATTAGAGCATGTTTATCGCTGGTCGACCTAATGCATGTAGTTAGCGCTATACTATTAAACTTCCGCATTACCGGACTATTACTTCCGCTCTATTGCACCTTCCCTTATATAGTAAGCCGCTATAGTTAGTTAGTTACGCCTTCGACTACTATAGTTAAAGGGCTAACTAGTCGACTAAGTCCGCATATAGCATAGTGTAGTTATGCTTAGCGTATTAGTATATCGTTCGCGTTAGAGTCGTATCGCTTCCTTACTACTACTACTACTACTACTACTATATCGATCTAGTACTTTATAAATAGCGGCGTAAGCAGCGTATAGTAGTAGGGCTCGTCTAACGTAGTATCCTTACTACTAGTAATAACTATAGCGGCTGTTAACACGCTAGTAGGCCTATATAGAGCCTACTAATCTATTACCGAGTAGAATAACTAGTACTAGCTTCTACCTAGATATCGCGACGATATAGCTATAGCGTCTTATAGCTATAGTATATAAGTGCTATTACGGTCAAAGGAGGTTAATAGACTCGTAACACCGACCGCTCTACTAGTAACTATTAGCTCGGATCTACTAATGCTATTAAGTCTATCGTAGAGGGCTATAGCCGGTATTATAAGTAGTAGTAGCTTATTCGTAAATCTATCCGATATAACTAGCTTATCGTCTAACTATGCTATAGAGTTACTAAACCTATTAGCTTATAAAGAGGTAGAGGTAAGATTCGTCGATAAGGATAAGCTAAAGGTTCGGACGGTTAGTAAGATAAGGACTAGTAAAGAGAAGATATAAAACAAGTATACCGTATTTACGGACGAGCGCCGGTTACTCGTTATAAAAGTGTTAATTAGCTATTATAAGGTAGCTGTTTAAGACCCCTTATTACCGCACTTCTTTAAGACGGTAGAGGTCTATATTAGCCGGATAACTAATCTTAAGCCGAGCTATCTTTAGCGGACGGTTATAGGTAGTGCCGGCTCTACGAACGTAATCGTAAGGGGGTGGATTCCGCAATATAAGGAGCTCGTAAAGTAGAAGGTTATAGGGACTAGCCGGCTATAGTCGGAGCTAATATAGGTATATAAGTAGTAGATTACTATTATAGGTAAAAGGGATAAATACTATAGTAGAGGAAGACGGCTAAGTAGTACGCCGCCGAGGAACTTCGTAAGGAGGTACTAAAGAAACGTAGCCTAAAGCGTCCTTCTCGTAATATAGTAGCTACTAAGAATAGTAGTAGTAAGGAGCTACCTTCGACGGATAACCGTACGTCTAAGGCCAAACGACGTAATACGTAACGTACGGAGCTAGCGGCTAGTCGTATCCGTAGTAGTACTAGTAAAGCGGTAGCTACGACGCTCTAGTAGATGCGTAAGGATTCGGCTACTTTTAATACTCGATATAAGGCATAGATACTTACGGTAGAGCGTTAAGAGTAGGCTCGGCAACGCTAGTATAATAAAAAGATAGTAGAGCGTCATAAGGCTCGCGAGCGTAAGGAGTAGCTAGCTCGTAAGCGTAAGGAGCGGCTAGCTCGTAAGCGTAGTAGTAGTAACGATAGGTTTTTACGTCTCGAGTAGAGGGTAGAGCGGACGGATAAGAAGATCGATAGACTAACGAGCGTACTAGAGCGGTTAGTAGATAGGAAGTAAGAAAGGAAAGGTAGTAGAAGGGGGGAGATGTTATCGAAAAGGTATAGTAGGAGCAGCCGGAGGGTGTTTTTATTAGGTATATTATTAAATATATGCTTACTCCTATATACAAGTTAGTAGTTATTTCGAGGCTCAAATTTATGTTGTTTTTAGTATAAAACTACCCTCTTAGCGGCGTTTTTTCGATATTAGACTTACGACTTTAAGTAAATCTATTACTAAGCATACTATTTAATATACGCCTTTATTAAGAGCTCGAAACGATAACGTAACCGCTCGACCGCTATTAAGGAAGGCTAAGGCATAGCCTAGCTCTAGACCTTAGGTAAGGTCGTTAATAATACGTGGATAATACGACGCCGAGCGTAGCGGCGAATGCTGCTTACGTAACGTATAGTCGTATATTATAAGGTACGCATGTGTAACTTAACAACAGCAAGAATTAGTTTTATTACTAGTGGGATTACTAGCTAGCGTTCTATACACTGCGATATCTTTATACCTCTTATAACCGCTTAACTACTCGTTTCTTTCTTCTAATTACATAGATATCTATCGACACTACTATCGTACGCCTCTCGAACGCCCTTATATACCTTCCCCTTAACCGCCTCCTATTAGACGTCCTATCGAAAGCCCTCTAGATATACCTCTACCGTCGGTAGTGCGTATTTAAATATATTAGAGATAGGACTATAGAAGCCGGCTTTATATCGCATATAGTTTACGCAGTTCTATAGCAATAAGGACACGAAGTAATACGTAGACACCGGCTAGTAAGAGCTCCGTAATAACTAGCCGATATTCGGATACGTAAAGAGCTTGAAGTTGTCGCTAAACGCTATTTTAACGCTAATCCGAGCCTACGAGTAGAAGAAGTTAGCTCTACTTTAAGCGTCGGTAACGTATTAGTAGTTACTAGCTATCGCTCTAAACGGATCGATAACCGCGTAACATCTATAATAGGCACTATCGCTATATAGATATAGCTCTCGCTCTTCTTCTAGCCGCTCTCCTAATAATGCTTATAGTCGTTTAGGTATACCGGAGTCGTAATAGTACTACTATAAGAAGTATAAAGATATCGCAGTGTATAGAACGCTAGCTAGTAATTCCACTAGTAATAAAACTAATTCTTACTATTGTTAAGTTGTACCTACGTACCTCCTAATATACGACTATACGTTACGTAAGCGGCATTCGCCGCCACGCTCGGCGTCGTATTATCTAATAACCTTACCTAAGGTCTAAAGCTAGGCTATGCCTTAGCTTTCCCTAACAATTACCTCCCTCCTCCGAAGGAGACGTCTCGGCTCCTACGACCGTCTTACGTTCGGCCTACCGAGCGTAGGCCTAGTCTTTATCCGGGGCTGCTTTCTTTATTAACTTCTTAATATAGCGCTTACATCGTAACGCGCGCTTTATTTACGTATATTAATTGTTACTTACGGCTCTACTACTAGTAGCTATGTTTTAGCGGGTCCTTTATAGTTAAGGGCAACTACTTATAGGTAGGTGTTGTTAATATTTTCGCTACGAAGTTTTCCTCTACTCTTCTTTAACTTTATTAACGCTCCTCTCCTACGAATAGTACGTTAAACTCCAACGATACTTAAGACTTCCGTAAGCGTACTATACGCCTCTACTATCTCTATAACCTCTTATTAAGAAGCAAGCTTCTAGCTTACGAGCCGCTTATTATATATATATATATATCGTAAGCACCTAGTAAGCGAATCGTAATACCTCTACGAGTATAGCGTACGCCGGCCGTTATACTAACTCTCCCTCCGCGTACTATCGAGAACTACCGTAGTAAGGTAGTACCGATATACGAGCGCTACCTACGCTATACGTACGATAGTATACCAGCTTCCCTCCTTCGATTCTTATAGGTATAGCAAGCTAACCGTATATATATAGCTAACGAGTAGCCGTATAACGGTAATATAACCGCTAGTAATAAGCGTAAATGCTAGCGCTATAAGAAGAATAACTACGGCTACGAGACTATCGAGTACCCGGATCTTAAGTTATAGGCGACTCGCCTACTAGAGCTCCGCGCGGAGTATAAGAAGTTCGAGCTAGCCGAAGGCGGCGTACTATACCTCTAAGCGCGCCTAGAGTCGGTAGGCGCCGACGTCGCCTATACCCTTAAGACTAAGGAGGCGAATAGCGGGAAGTACGTAGGCGGGTTAGCGACTCCTCGTAAGATAGGCGTAGGTAGGTTGGTAGGTAAAAGCTCCTAGCCTACCCTCCTTCTTATATAGGGCGATACCGCTACTACTAATGCTATGTTTGAGCTCTAGTATAAGGTAAGCTAGCTTCTCGCTTACTTATCGGTTGCCTTACTAATGCTTTTCGTAGTCTCTCCGCCTATAGAGCGCTACCGCGCCTACCCTCTAGGTAGCCGCCGCCGCCTTCGCCTATAATAGGGGTACTTAGGTAGAGACCCTACCTTGGAACTTCGAGAATATCGAGGTAGACGAGGAGGTAGAGGATAATACCTAAGCCGGGCGAATAGCCGGCTCTTCCTATACTTTTAGGCTACTTACCGCTAGCATTACGCCCGCTTATCGCGGTACTAGGGGGTTTTTCCCCTTTTAAATAAAGCCTTTTTTTCCTCTATACTTACCTCTTCTGTCTCTTCTACCTCTTAGGTCCTTTTATAATAACCTTGTCCTTACGTAACTCCTATACTTCTATTAGGTTAGCCGTATCCTCGCATTCCTCGGCTATCTACTAGCTATCGTATTCCTTAGGCTAATCCTTCTAGTGCACGAAGTAGAACTTCCGATCCTTCGTCGCACCTAAGATCTCCTCGACCTCGTAC
>JALRMM010000369.1:0-35158 GCA_026122155.1 Zymoseptoria crescenta
CTACGAATAAGGCTCCGAATAATAAGGAGCTACTACCGCCTCCTTATTAGCTAACGATCGATCTTACTATATCGCCGGTACGTTAGGGAGCCGTAGCTATAAAGGACGAGGAGCTAGCGGTAGTAAAGGACAAGGAGCTAGTAATAGTAAAGGATAAGGAGCTAGTAGTAGTAAATAATAGCAACGATAAAGGCGAGTATAGCTTCGATAAAGCGGAATTCTTTATAGATAGGGTGTTTAATAATAAACGGTTCGGAGGTAGCAATAGAGAGGCTAATAGGACGCCCCCTCTACTACCTTATTCGTAGGCACGTTCGGACCTATATTCGCTAGCGTCGTTAACCGTATAACTAAAGTAGAAGAAGTAGTAGAAGGCGTCCCTATTACTACCTCTAGCTTTACTAGCTCCGGCTTTACTAGCTCTACCTCCGGCTTCCGTAGGCCCTTATAGTAGGAGTAGTAGGCGCATTAGACTACTAAAGAAGCTAGCTAAGGATATACTAGAGAAGCGTAAACCGTAGATATCTTATATATAGTCGTTAAATATAGTCGTTCGTTCTATGTTAAATTATCTCTACGGTGCCGGCGGCTATATATAGGGGGTCCAGGGCGCGCATGTATATACTAGGACTACTAGCTTTCGTTCTTAGTGTATAGTTAGTACATTCGAGGTAATATAGACGATTTTAAGGTCTTGCCTTAGGAGAAATGCTAATAAGAGCACGAATAGGTGTAGAATGCACCCGAATGTGCTTACACGGGCATGTCTTGGCGGGATTTCGCGCTAACACGATTTTCGGAAATCGGGAAATGCGGAATTCGACCGGTTGGCCACTCTGGAGCTTCGTCGGAGTGGCCGTCCAAAGAGCTTGATCAGCGCGAGGCTTGGCCAATGGCCATAGTACCTTATCGTCGTCTCTCTCGCAACTACCGAATGCACACAATTGCCACCTACTGCGACAAGGGAGGAAGCGAGACATCGTCCACGCGAGTTGTTTTCTTTATCCGCGACCTAGCGACTGAAAATTGACTGAAGCAGGCGATGTAGTAGCGTCACTCGATCAGCTTGGTCGACATTTACCAGACGGGCTACAGCGCCGACATCTTCTACATTGACATTGTAAGAGTCGCCACAGCAGACCAGTCAGTCTTGCAGAGGTACCACAACGCCGTGAAGGGACCGGCTGAGGACAACGTTGAGTTGTATAGTGACGACGCTGACAGCTCCCTCCATGCGACATACAGAGCCTTCATCAAGGCGGAGGCGGCTTTGACGCCTCGTCGAATATCTTTGTCTGTGAGCCATCGAGCATGCAATCGGACCTCGCTGATGGGATAGGCCATGTGCAGCTTACGGCCTTGAAGGATGCCAGAAAGGACGTTCATTCGCACAAGGGGCACTTTGCGTGAGCGTCAGGAGAGAGAAAATTACTTGAGCTACCGTGTCCTGACCGCCTTGTTCGCTGCAGGACACTATCTCTGTCGCTCAATGACATTAGCACAGGTTTGCAAAACACACCCAGTTTGCCTCAGCTGCATAATTGCGACCTCAAGCCGGACGTCCCAAGACTCTCGCCTCTTCATCATCGTGAAATGCTGGCTTTGCCGCCCAACTAGGTGGCTGGCAAACCAGCCCCAGTACTGTGCGAAATCGTGGTCGCTGAAGCCTTGATATGGCCAACCTCAATTAAACCTGCCCTTGTAATAGTTCTGCCGACCCAGCTTGGCTCGGATCCCGTGCTGACACTTTGGGCATGCCTGCTTATCGCAGCTCGGACATTCCAGTAAGTACGTCCAGACGTCACCACAGTCGGTGCAAGCTTTTCTCCCCTCCACCTTATCCCACCAGCCGTGGTGCCGGCATGCCGATTGCCTGCTGGCGAGCTCATGGGCGAGCCTCTCGGATATCCTCCGCTGCTCCTCCACCTGCCTCCGCAGCTCTTCCGTCTGCTGTTGTTGTCGTTGCGCTCGTTCGTTCTCGCGTTTGTACAGATCTTCATACATCTTGCGCTCTCTTGCCGCGGCCTCTGCCGCCTCTCGCGCTCTTCTTGCGTCATCTGCTGCAATTGCAATCCTCTCTCGGTCCTGCCTAAGTTTCTCCTGCTTCGCCGCGATCACGGTCTTCAGGCGCACGATATCTCTTTCGTTCACCTTATGCCATGCCTCGACCAGTTCTTTGGCTTTCTTCATTTCTTCTTGTTCTTGCTTCAACTTCGCTTTCTCGAGCTCGAGTCTCCTTCCCTTCCAATTCTCCTCCATCTTCCTTTCCTGCTTGTCTCGCTCCTTGCGAGAAATTTCCTCTTCACTCGCCTCTGCCCTTTTCTTATACAACGGCGACAGGATGCTTCTCATCCAGCCCTTTTCCCACGCCTCAGCAGCTTTCTCCGCAGCGCGAATGTCTTTGAGACTCTGGAGACGCTCATTCAGCTTCTCGACCACTTCTGCTTGCTTTGCTATCTTGCCTGCAAAGATCACTTTGCTTTTCTGCCACCGCGCTTCGCGTTCTACCTTCAACTTCTGAAGCGCAGCGATCTGCTCCTGTTCACTCAACTGCTTTGGTTCCGGCGCCGGTTGAGGAGGGTTTGGTTTGGGGGTCTGCTGAGGAGGTTCGGGTTTCGGCGTTGGCCTGGACGATGATGGCTTTGCCGAGTCGGCAGGTTCGAAATGCTGCGCTCCGGCATTGGCCTGCGCAGGGCGCGCCTTGCGTAACGACGGGTATATGCGATTGTACTGCCGGCGCAATAGATCATCCTTCAGCGTCTCGTATGCTTCGCTTAGTTTCTGGAAAGCTTCTTTCGCATTAGTTTGGCTGTTGCGATCGGGATGTATCTTGAGCGCCAGACGGCGGTAGGACCGAGTGATCTGCTGTGTCGTTGCATCTTGCTCAACTTCGAGAAGCAGGTAGTAGTCCTCTGTCGCAGGCGGAGGCGCCATATCTGCGCAGTAGGTGTTGTTGTGTTGGACTTGATGAAGGGAGAAGATCTCAGCGTCGCCGTGGCATGCGGTGTGGCGGTTGCGCACTCCGTGCCTATCCGTTCCGTCCGTTTGAGACTTATGGGGTCCTCAGGCAAACAGCCTTCGAGGACTTTGCTTCCGCCGAACATGTTCGCATTTCCTGTAGGGTTCATCGCACCTCAAAGCAGTCCATGGATTTCTCCGGCTCGCTCGTTCAAGAAGTAGTTCGCGAAGGCATCAAAATCCTCGGGCATCGAACTGCGCACAGCCGTCTCGACAGTGGCATTCGATAGCATATGACTGCTTGTTCGGCGTGCAGTGAGAACAGGTCATCAGTCATGCTCAAACCCCTCCGTCTGTATCTCGTCCAGCGGCCTCCTCTTCCACCCAGACCCCAATACTCTCCGCGGCACCTCTTGCGCTACTCAAATGCCTCTGGAAGAACCCCTGCAGCTGGCTGGGCGTGAAAACGTTCTCAGGAACCTGCTCCGCAAAATCATCCGCCAGCATCCTCAACTTCGCCATCGACACATGCTTATTCAAGCTATCCTCCTGCCCATCCGATACCTGCGTCACGCTCAACAACTCGGGTGAAAACATACGCATGAACATCTCCCTCGCAGACGCCTGGCTGATGTTCCCAAGGAAGACCTTGAAATCAACACGTCCCGGACGAACCAAAGCGGGATCCAGCTGCTCAGGCTTATTGGTCGTCATGATGACCAGCCTCCCCTCCTGCGACCCGACTCCATCCAGCACATTCAGTAGTCCAGGAAGTGTGACGCTTGACAACGTGCTGGAGGTGTCGCTGCTGCTGTCTGTAAGATGCCGTTCCTGACCTCGCTCCCGGCCAGACCAAACTGCATCTATGTCTTCGAGCAGGACGATGCAGCGTGGTGGAATTTCTTGAAACATCTGCTCGAGGTCGGCGTCGTTGGCGATGCTAGGAACCTTGACTTCGTAGAGATCGAGACCGAACTCGCCAGCCAGAGCAGTGCTGAGCGAACTCTTGCCGGTTCCAGGCGGACCATACAGGAGATACCCTCGACGGTAAGGGATACTGCGGCTTTGGTACAGCTTCCTCGTGCGTGCATCCAGGTAGCACCGAATGTCATCTACCAACGCCCGCTTGACGCTCTTGTCGAAATGCACCGTATCGAGACCTCGGTGCGGTTTGCGGTATTTTGGCTTCCACGACATGCCGTACCGATCGCGGGAGAAGATGATCACGTAGAACTGCGCTTTTCTCTCCGCATCCTCACGGCAGGCCTGGACAAAGTCACGAATCGGGGTCGAAGAACGACCTAAACAACGAACAGTCATCTGCTCGCCTCCCATCCCATCGTAGGTCGGATCGCTCATCGACGCATTGAAACTTTCCATCGATCGCGAGACGGCAAACAAGGAACTCCCATACCAGAACCACGCGGTCTCCCAATGCGGCAAGTACTGGACCGATCGTTGTGCTTTCTTCAACGATGCGCCCGGATCTGCATCTCTCCCAACTTCCGTCCGGACGGTGTGGAAACGAAGACTTCGTGACTGAATGACATGCTCGAGGACCCAGGCACTGACGCTGCGGTTGATAGGGTCTCCCGCTGGAATAGTTATGGATGCGATGAAGAAGCGCTGGATCCAGGTAGAGAGATGGCTCGCCGTACTGTGAAAGAATTGCCAGGCCGAGGGCAGGAGGCTCGCAACGGCGACGACTGAACCATAGTGCGTGAAGTCGAGCTCAGATATTTTTTCTCTGAGTGTTGATCGCAAGACAGCGAGGGTGTGGAGTGGACGAATGTTTGTCGCACCGCCGGCGTGGAAAGACATGAAGGCAAGATGATTAGACCATTGAAGCGAATAGAAATATGTACAGACGAGGAAGAAAGATGCAATGCGCCGGCAAATGAGTGTGAAGATGACTTTGCCGAGAGTGAAAGGCCGTCTTATCGAAGTGAAGCCCATTTTTTCGAAACGTAGACTATTGGCATCGTACGCACACCTTTGTCACGAGGAAGATATGCCCCTTTGAAATGACTTTGGCACGACACCAACCAGAACTGACCTCGACGCTCAAAGCCACCTTCTCACCAACAAGCAAGCTGCCAGAACAACGCCTGTCAACATGGACCCTCCAGCCGTCAAAGCCTGCCTCTTCGATATGGATGGTCTACTACTCAACACCGAAGATCTCATCACTTCCTGCATCAACATCACTCTACGCAAATATGGCAAACAAGACCTGCCCTGGTCACTCAAAGCACGTATTCAGGGCCGCACAGCCGAGGAGAGCGATAGAATCCTCCTAGACTGGGCACAAATGCCAATCGACAAAGAAGAGTACAAAAGGCAACAAAAGGTTCTCCACGATCGCATCTTTCCGACGTCCGAGCCCTTGCCAGGAGTACCTGTATTGCTGCAACAGCTGGATTCTATGTCCGACATCAGCTTAGCCTTGGCGACCAGTTCAACAAAGGCCATGTTCGGGACGAAGACTGCCGGCTGTACGAGTCTATTTGACTGCTTTCCAGAAGACTGCCAGCTTCTGGGCGACGACCCGAGAGTAAAGCATCACAAGCCAGCTCCGGACATCTATCTTCGTGCGCTTGCATGCGTGAATGATAGGTGGGCAAAGGTGCATGGGCAAGATCTGGTGAGCGCAGCGCAATGCTTGGTGCTTGAAGACTCTATCCAGGGAGTCGATGCTGGAAGGCGGGCAGGTATGCAGGTCGTGTGGGTCCCGCATCGAGGCCTGTTGGAGGAGCTTCTGCAGGGAGATGTTACGAATGATGATGTTCGTCAGCACTTTCAGGAGGTCTTCGGCCTGGACGTTGATGTACCAATTCGAGGCTTGGAGGTTTCGGAATTGGCGGACCACATCCAGAAAGCTACCAAAGGCTGGATCCGACTGCTGCCTTCTCTGGAGGACTTTCCATACTCACAGTACGGCCTGTTGAAATGAGTAAGCCCGTTGGTAGAGCATGCCTGTGTGCGATTCGAGCCATCGCGCCGAGCTCCTTGCAGCTGGCCAACCTGGAGCACTACTCGTCGCCTGCCAGGACCTTCCAACGGATACAAGAGTCAAGTTGAAGCCTCATACATGATGGAGTGTAGATCTGACCAAGTGAACAATCAACCATACACGGACACCTTCAGGCGGGCACAAGCGACACCTTTACACCATTGCGAGGAAACACAGTGATCGCCAGACTCTCCACCCACGGCCCGTCGTCCTGGCTCTTCAACACCTTGAATACTTGCGCCATGCGGACGAGCACGTACCCGGCTTCCGTGAGAGCGTACTGCTGGCCGATGCAACTTCTCGGTCCGCCATGAAAAGGGAGGTATCCCCATTGAGGTCTCAGCTCATCGTTCTCCCAACGCTCCGGGCGGAACTCATCAGCGTCTGGCCCGTATATGTCTTTGCGGCGATGCATAGCGTGGACGTTCCATGCGACGACACTCCCCTTTGCAACAAAGACGGGCGAGCGACCATCGATGCCACCACCATTGGGCAGCACCGTATGACGGACTGCCTGCCGTTCGTTGCGAGGCACGACTGGGTGGAGGCGTAGAGCTGACGTTGTTAGCGAACTTTCTGCCCCTGAGAATATGAAGCTTACATTCGTTCACGCAGTGCTGGACGTATGTCATCTGTCGAAGCTCATCGTAGCTCGGAGGTCGACCGCCCAAGAAAGCGACCTCGCCCCGCAACTTGGCCCAGATGTTTGGATTCTTGGCCAGCATGAAGAACAAATTGCCAAGGAGACTAGCAGTTGTGTCTCGACCAGCAAGCAACAAGCTCATGCATTCGTCCAGGATGATTGTTCGGCTCGTCGTTCGGGCCGCCAGCTCATGAGAGAAGATGCGTTTTGCGGACTGATGACCCGCAGTCGTGACCGGTGCGTCGGCCTTGCGCATCGCCTCATCAACAAATTGCGCAGCAAAGTCTCGACAGGTGCGATAGGCTGCCTCTGCTTTGCGATCGCGGTATATGATGCTCAGCCTGCCGATTGTACCTCGCACCAACATCGACTGTTTGGCGTACTCGAAAGCACTTTCGAAGTTGGTCCCGGCGTGCTCGCCGTTCAAGCTTCCGGAAGAACGACCGAAAAGAAAGTCGGTCGCAGAATCGAGAGTGTAGCGGTAAAACAGATTCTGCAGGTCCACGACTGTTCTGCCATCCCGCGGCAAAAGTGCCAACAAATCTTGGAACAAGGACTCCAACGAGGTCAGGTCCGCGATTTGATCTTGAGCGAAGCTGGGCCGTATCAAGGCGCGGGATCTCGCCCAGGACTCGCCATCCGTGTCAAAGATACTCTCTCCAAGGAGTGGTCGAAAGGCATTCAAGCGGTATGCAACGGCGTAGTCCTTGAATTGCAGGGAGAGGACCGTCTTGATGTTCTCCGGGTCTACGGTGGCGATGTACGTTCGACCCAGCTCCGTTGCCCCGAACGTGTGTCCGTATCGTTCGAAGACTTCGCAGCCGAGGTCAAGTAATCGATGCTGTCGTATGGCACGGATGAGTCTAGGGAGCACGTCGAGACCGAGAAGGATGCGTGTGCCGTAGGTTTTCGGTGTTGGCTGGCACCCATGCGCTCGTGCGAACTGGCGACATTCCCAGCGAAAGCGCAGTCGCAGCCATGCGGAATAGCCTAGTATTGCTAGTGTTGTGTACAGGAAGAATGCTGTGTGCAGCGCCATGGCGGACAGGGTTGGCGCTATAGTTGGCTTACGACGGCGTGATAAGCAGTGAGAGAGCGCGCCTCACGACATGGAGACTGTTTGTCAACAGAGCATATATACACGATAGAGGATGCGGTCAGGAAGCGGGAATCGGCGTCGCTCGGGCCTCAGTCAGCAGCGAAGGATTCTACCAGGTATCGCGAAGCTCCGATGGGGGTTCTGTACCTCCAGCAGTTGAAGGGGTGAGTCATCTGTTGATGATCAACTTGGCCAGTATGCGGCAGTGATGGAGTCAACATCAGCTGCACTGTGTCGCAGATCTGGCAACAGGGGACCGGGATTGTTCGTATTCAGAGCGAAGACGAGCAATGAGCTGTGGGGTAGAGGACAACGAGTGACGAGGTCGTGAAGCTCTCGTGTCGCAAACGGAGCAGATCTACGGAGGTACCTAAGGAATGGAAGGGGATGAGATCATGAGATCTACCTGAGCTGAACCTGACGCCGCAAATCGAGCAGGCGACCGACGTAGCACAACAGTGGTGTGGAATATGATCCTTCTGTGTCGGTACCCTGTCGGGCGCAGGCAGTCGAGCGAGCAAAGTGGACGGGTGTAGTGACGACGAGGAGTGCGAAGTCGCAGGCTCTGGGTCCGCATCCTCGCATCCTATCGAGGTTATTGATAAGGAATGAGGACTTGAGAGTAGGAGGACAGAACAGCCGCTCAGCTCCTCACCGCACTTTCAATCCCCATCAAATATTGATGGGCGGACGTCAAATCAATCGTTGCGGAGAGACAAGCTTGAAAAGAGCAGCAATTTGCAACGCACATTTGCAACGTACCATACGCTTCCTCATCATTTCTCTCGAAGGACATTTTGTCATTGCTCAGGTGAAGTCGCCTTCACTACTGCTGGGGAAGAACCCGCGACGCTATAAGTCGTGGCCTCCTGCCGCGCCATGAAATACAGATACTCTTCTCCGGATCTTCCCTTGCGGATGTTTGCGGAAGAGCCTCATCCGTAACATCCATCTGGTTCACGATGAAACGGCATATCGACATAGTGACATGACGTAGAGCCACGAGCTGATCAGTGAGAGTTCACAAGACATGCGATGCCTTCCCAGATCCATTGCTCTGACGCACAACTCAAGCCAACTTCGAGTGCAATTCACGAAGAAGCACGCAAAAGGTGCCCTTTCCCGAAGATGAACACATCAACAAGATAAGATCGCCAGCGAGACGGTGAATACCATGCGTGCAGCCTTTGACACCCCCAAAGACTACGGACCTCGTATGTAGGTTGCTCAACAACCCAGAACATCGCCTGACTTCGACAGTCCACGCCAAAGGTCAGCTATGCCGGGGTACATTCATACCCAGTCCGTCTGCTCGCTTCATATCCAGGGCTCCCATCTTCTCCTCAGCCTCGACGCCACTCATAGCCCGCCACTCGACCGATACCGCGTTCAAGGATCTGCCAGATAATGGAGAGAATGGCTCTCGTGGCTTCGCCGTGCGATTCCTCCTCTCCGACGATGGACACAAACACTACGACGTGATTACCAACAATGCCTTTGGCTTCATCGTCGGAACTGGAGAAAATGTCCTCGAACAGTTCCAGTGTATAAAGGATGGGAAGATGGACGACTTCCTCGCAAAGTACCCTCATGCCAAGTATTTCCAAGAGAACCAGGCACTGGCTCATAGCTACGCATTCGCCGCCGAGCAGTGGCGTAGCGTGCACGCCTTCAAGTTTGTTAATGCCGAGGGCAAGTATCTATTCTTCCGTTGGCGTTTCGTGCCGTGGTAGGGTGTGATGAAGTACATGTGATGAAGTACAGCAAAGCCTGCGAAGCAGAGCAAGAATTCAAATGGCGCATGATCGACGGCAAGTCTATTCGCTATCGTTTGCTGTCCCAACTCGCGGAAGACGGCGATGTCACAAATGACAGTACTCAGGCGTGGCCGGAGACGAATGAGTTTGTGGAGATGGGCGAGGTGGTGATCGATGGTCTGTGAGAGGATCCGGAGGCGTCTGACGGGCTTGGCAGGAAGCAGAATAGGATCATCTATGATCCCATGCTGAGATATATTGAAGGCATTGAGAATGGGAATGACCCTCCGGTGGAGGTCCGAACGAGTGTCTATCTCTAGAGTGGATTGATCAGAAGGGAAGAGGATGGTGTCATGTCGAAGCCGGAGGATTACAAGACCTGTGGGTTTCTGTCGTTGTGGGGTGTAGATATCCCTTGTACGTCGGAACTGGAGGGGATGGTGGGAGGAGGAAAAGGGAGAAGCACCTGCCCTCCCGGAATCCCAAGCTTCTGATCAAATTAATGGGCTGGCGGCAAGTCGATGGTACGAAGAGTGGATTCGATGATCTTACAGACCATGTGTCTCCCTCACCGAGTTGGACGCAGTCAGTTGCAAGAAGATGCAACAGCTGGACATTGATCTCACACCTCGCCGACAACTGCTCGGCATAGAGCCCATTCAAGGCAACCGCTCCATTGTGAGAGGATCCTACCCTCCGTCACCATTGCCGGCGAGATACGAAATCGATCACGACAGATACAACCAAGGAGCTCTCGCAGACCTTCCTGCCCACCTGCAAGACCAACTCATGACTGGCTACAGCGACGAGCTAATGGTAAACCCTGTGCCGGAGTGCCTTCGCGACGAGATCATGGTCACAACCTGGCCGAGAAGTGCAGAAGAGGAGGAGTGACGGGCGCGGTGATGAGTGGTACACATGGCAGAGAGTGGGATTTCGGTAAGGTATGTTTGGGAAACGGACATGGACACGGACATTCAATCTTTCGGTTTTCTTATGAGTGTTGTCACGGCAGTAACGGTCGCAGCTAGATTTTCGGATCACGTACAGTACTTCATTTTGCTTTGACACTGCTCGTCTCATCCCTTGTCGTGAACTGTCGCCGCTGATAAACTACCCCCTCCTCTGATAGACTTGGTAACTTCTCGTCCTTGCTCCAAACATCTTCATTCACTTGCTACTGGAACGTGCACGAGTTTTGACTGCGTCACAGAGCATCCGAGGGTTGAAAAAGGTTCGTTTTGCACAAGTCTCGTAAATCCTTGCCATCCTCGGCAGCAAAACGATTAGCGCCACGCACGCTTCAAAAGTTCCTTGGCGGATTGACAAAAGATTGCATGCAGTATGTGCAAACCCTCACGCTAACGAGCAAAAAAAATCTTGACTCTCTGACGGGGACTATTTCATTGTTAGACAAGGCGACTGACTGCGTTTGGAGGGAGGGAAACATACATCGAACCCCGGTCTCCCGCGCTCGAGCTGCGACGCAGATGACAACTGGAGGAGATATTAGAATGAGAGGACCGGCATGGTAGCAGGGCGGAGGAACATACGCGGAAATCATGACCACTAGACCATCAAAGATATGCCAGAACTTCTGAAGTGCTTGGGCGGTGCAGAATATGGTCGAATATAACCCTTTCAAAGTGCAGCAGAGAATTACAGCCTTGCCACATCTAGATATCGCCCATCAGCCTCGTCCGATGTATTGTCGCCTGCGGACACCAGAGACCGCTGGATCCCGCAGCCTGTCGATATGACCATGCCTAGTATCGGGGAGCGAGCGCCACGCTTCAATTCGCGAATGGCCCCTGCACCCGTCCAGGCCTCATTCACTCGCGTTCGCAGCTAGTGCACGTACAGGTCACGACGAGACTCAGGTCTAGGGTATCTGACTCTTGCCTGATGTCGCGAAGCACGACGCCAAGACTCCGGCTGTGATAATCTGAAGGGATCTTGGTGGACCTCACTCATGCATCCGACGACCGCAACACACTTCGTACACGGAACATGGCCGCCGCTATCTGGACTCGCATCGCAGAGCGCCTTGCTGGGACGACACAGCAACTTCTGTCAGTACCGCCGTCCCCAAGCAGCTGTCCTGGCTACATTGCACACAATGTCGTACAGCGCGCCACCGGCCTTGTCGCCGACCTCTATCTTGCTGGACCGCCTTGCGATGTATATGGAAACGACGTGCAGAACTTGACGTTGGAGGTGCAGTGTCAGGACGGTTTGTCTAGGTACTGTCGAGACTCGACACTCTTCACATGCTGAAGGATACCCGCAGAGCATCGCCTGCATGTTCAAATCTTCGATCCCGACCTGGAGATCTACCAGATCCCAGAATCCATTCTTCCTCGCCCTGAAGGGACTGTAGACTGCCGATCGGCCGACCTCGACTTCAACATCGTGGAAGATCCGTTCTCCTTCAAGGTGATTCGCAAGTCAAACCAAGACGTACTGCTCGATACCTCCTTCGCCGCACTCATCTTCGAAGACCAATACTGGCGTCTGTCCACGTCCTTGCCGCACGATCCGAACCTCTACGGCTTGGGTGAGCATACCGATACCCTACGTCTCAACACGACTCGGTATGTGCGGACGCTTTGGAACCGCGATTCCGCCGATGTTCCCGAAGGCTCCAATCTGTACGGAGCACACCCTGTCTACTTTGAGAACAGAATCGATGATGTGGAGGGGAACTCCTGGACTCACGGTGTGGTGCTGCTGAATAGCAATGGTATGGACGTGAAGATTGATCGCACACCCTCGCGCGGTCAATACCTGGAGTACAACGTTCTCGGCGGGATCATTGACCTTTACATACTGTCGGGTCCAACTCCGTTCGATGTCGCTAGCCAGTATAGTGAGGTCTCGGGCAAGGCAGCACTGATGCCTTATTTCAGCTTTGGCTCTCATCAATGTCGGCATGGGTACAGCTCCGTGCATGATCTCGAAGATGTCGTGGCAAACTACTCTGCCGCGGGAGTTCCTCTCGAGACGATTTGGACTGATATTGTATGCTGAGCTTTGTGCATACAGGCTTAAGCTAATGAGATCGCAGGACTACATGGACGGGTTCAAGGTCTTCACTTTGGATCCCAAGAACTTTCCGCTGACCCGTATGCAAGACTTTGTGAGCAAGTTGCACGACAACCAGCAGCACTACGTCGTTATGGTAGAGTAATGCTGTCGTTTCACGCGGTTCTTTCCCTGCTGACCCGTCTTCAGCCCTGGTAGGCTGATGCCTCTTCAAATGGGATCCTCTGCCCGCTGACCGACAAACCTAGCCGTGGCCTACCAAGACTATGGGACGTTTAACCGTGGCAAGGAGGCTGGCGTTTTCCTTTTGAACTCCAGTCATCAAGTATATCAAGGCATTGTATGGCCAGGCCTCAGCGCTTACCCGGACTGGTTCAGCGAGAACGTACAAGCATTTTGGACCCGTGAATTCGCCAAATTCTTCAGACTGGTGGACATTGACTCGCTCTGGATTGACATGAACGAGCCGAGCAACTTCTGCGACTATCCTTGTATCGATCCAGGACTGCAAGCTGCGGCGAGAAAGGAAGACTCGCCTGCACAACGGCGCAGGGAGGGGAGTAAGCTAGGCCTCCCTGGCAGGGACTTGGATAACCCGAGGTACAAGATCAAGAACGCCTTTGGCATCATCTCCGCTCGCACGGCAAACACAAGCCTCATCCACGAGCATGGCCTCGCGATGTACGATACTCACAACCTGTATGGCCATATGATGAGTCTCGTCAGTCATGCTGCTATGCTGGCCCGACGTCCTCTTCGGCGGACGATGGTTATCACTCGAAGCACATTCATCGGGTCTGGATCGAAAGTGGGTCATTGGTTGGGAGACAACTTGTCAACCTGGCATCATTGTAAGTGCTGTCTTGTTACTGATGTTGACCGAGTACTGATGCTGCTCACAGACCGCCAGTCGATCCGCCACTTGCTGCAATTCACGAGCATCTTTCAAATCCCGATGGTGGGTGCCGACATCTGTGGCTTTGGCCGAGACTCCAACGAACAGCTCTGCGCCCGATGGACACGACTCGGCGCATTCTATCCGTTCATGCGTAACCATAACACGAAGGGAACTGTTGGTCAGGAATACTATCGCTGGCCGGCGGTGGCTGAGGCGGCGAAAAAGGCCATCGATCTTCGCTACCGGCTACTGGACTATCTTTACACTCACGTGTACCTGCAGCACTCGCAAGGCATCCCTGCATTGGCTCCGATGTGGATGCGGTACCCGAACGATACGAAGGCAGCCTCGATCGAGTGTCAGTTCTTCTACGGACCGGCGCTTCTGGTCAGCCCCGTTCTTGAGGAGGACTCGACCAGTGTCTCCATGTACCTACCTACCGGTCTCTTCTACGAGTTGTCGACGTTTGAGGCGGTCAATGGAACTGGGGAATTTATGATGGTAAGTGGCGTTGGTATGACCGACATTCCAGTTCACGTCCGCGCTGGCAACATCGTCCCTATGCGTGTCAGCAGCGCGAACACCACGACGCAGCTGAGGACAGGTAACTTTGAGCTGCTTATCGCTCCGGACCTCAAGGGAGAGGCGCACGGATCTCTGTATCTCGATGATGGGGATAGTCTGGTGCAAGCAGCAACCTCGGAGATTAATTTCCTGTATGTCAATGGGTCGCTGTCGATGCGAGGGCGGTTTGACTACCCGACTGGAGGGCTTGAGGCTAAGAGGGCTGTGATTCTTGGGGTGAGTGGCGGTAGGAATCTCACACTGGGTTGGCCGCTGACTGGGGAGGCCTTCGTCAATCTGCTGCAGTAGCACGCCATCTGATGGCTGAACCTGAACTTCTTGCTCAATACCGTGCGTGATGTTTCGGGCCTTTTCTGCTTTCCGAAGAACAACAGGCTGGGCCAGTTCCGGTCCAAGGCTTTGCCAAGTTCGCAATCTTTTTGACCTCCTTGTGGCGACTTCTCCTCTCCGAGCTACTACCATTTGATTCTCATTCGATGCTACTTCTGTAACATTTTCACAATACTGATTTGTTGAAAACTTTGGATTAAAAGTCTATAGTGGCCCTACTATCTTGAATCTCTACGTCCATTAATCGAAAATTCAGGCAGAGTCTTTGCTGTTCATCGTGCTAGAATGGTCGCGGATCAAATACAATTCGTCCCACAGATGAGAAACATCACACAGTAGCCTGATGGGTCCCAACTTTGCCTTCTCGATCCAGCCTTTCGGCCGATGGGGGTCAGCTCGTTTGACTTCACCTCTCAAGCCCTCCAGCGTGTGTTCTACGCAGGCGTGCTCGTAATCGGCAAGGACCCTCAGCGCCGACTTTTGAGCGGTCACATCAGTCGTGTTATTTTTGTTGAACTCCGGAAAGTGGACCGAATTTAAGTTGCACTCGGCTGTATCCCTAGCCATCGAGCTCAGATCATTGTACATCCGATTCGTCGTTGCAAGGTGTCGAGAAAGTGCGGCGGCGAGATATTGCTCCGCAGGGTTCCCGAACGTCTCGAGCCCCTTGTTCAACACTCCAGATGTCCAGCAGCGAACCCATGCGAAGTTCAATGGGGTCGAAACATGATCGGATGCTATCGTGCGGACCCATTCAAAGTAGGTGAGATCGGTCAGGAATACGCGGCCCTGTACAAGGTCAGATGATGCTTGCGAGTAGACAAATACTCGGCACTGTACTCACGCGACCTTCGCGCTGACTACGAAATCTCGCATTATCCACCATCTGCGTGGTTTGGGTGTGAAGGAATCGGCGAAACTCGTGCTTTAGGCTTGCGCGGTCCTGAACGCTGGCGGCGAGAATCGGGCCGTGGTTGAGGATGTAATTTGCAAATCGCATGAGAGGTTCGTAGACCTGGAACGTGATCAGCATGTACTCCTGAAAGTGACGATTTCTGACGCACATCTGACCGCGGAAGACATGAGGTGTCCTCAGACCCGGTTGAGTCTCCGTTCGTGCCATTGCTCCTCGTTACCGTGTTCCATGCTCCCTCTGTTGCATGATCAATCAACCGATGCAGCGCAGAGGGATCATGCTCGAACGCTTGAGTTGCCACGTCCTCCATGAATTCGTCCACCTGAATGTTGATCAATGTCATGAACAGCATGTCGAAAACGAAGTTGGTCGGTACGAAGTTCTTCGAACGGTTGCTGCAGCCCACCCACAGAAACGGCAGTAGGTCGAAGTATGCATCTTGGCTCACTCTGAGCTCATCTCGCGGAAACACCTCCAGCCTGCGGGCACGCAGGAGTGGTAGGAATAAGGCGGCTTCCGTCAAAGACAGTTGTATGGCCGGGTCCGGCATTGAGGAGAAGGTGTTGGTAAGCTTCAACAGCGGAAGAAACTGCTTGGTCTTCCGAATGCTCTCATCCAGCGCGAGCGACCGGCCCACGTCTCCTGTGTGCCCTGAAGCAATGGACATGCGGCGAGCAGACACAACATACGCTTCTCTGACGAATCTCAAACTGTACCGGGTCTTCGACGTCCAGCAGTGTCCGTCTTCATGGCGCCCACTACAATTGTCCAGATATGCGACGCCGGAGTCGATGGCTTCTTGAAGAAGCGGCACGTAGTCTGCAACGTGTCAGCTTCGTCGGAATTGGACAAAAACGCATGTCTACTTCGATACCTGCAAAGAAGCGCAGCCGGCGAGCTTCGGCGAGCGTTAAAACAGCATACGCCGTCTGCTCTGGTGAGTCTTCCCAGGATCCATCAGCATGCTGGTCCGTTATCGTACGAGAGCAAGCCTGGAAAACAGCAATAGCGATCTTCATGCTGAGTTCGGAACCCAGGAGATCGGATGCAAGACCCGTGTCCACGTCTCGAAGAAGAAGAATGAATGCTTTCACCAGCAACATCGTCGGATACAGATGGCTCAGATGCTACGTCTCGGTCAGTGAGACGTCTCCATAAAAGCTTTCGTAGGGAGAGACCGACCCATTTGTCTTTCATTCGCCCGTTACAGCTCCACCAGTAGTCGCACATGAAGCGCGCGGCTTTGTGTATCTGCGATCCGTAACGAGGATAGTCATGCCAGGCCAGAAGTGCCAGCAGAACATGGCAGTTTGAGCTGATACTTCGATCTCGTTCGCCCGCCATGGTCCCAAAGGCGTCCTTCTTCTCAAATCTCCGGATCATCACATCTGGTGTCGTTCCTTCATCGCGGCCAAGAAGTTTCAGCGCCAGTAGGCCTTTTGCTGTATCGTCAACGTCCACGGTACCCTGCAAGCGTTATTAATATGATTCCGCAGGGCTCACGTTCTGCGAGGACATACAGGTGCTGCAACGCGGAATTAGTTAGTATCATCGTTCGGTTTGACATCAGGATGCACCTACCATGCCCGATCACTCCACCGTCGTTGCTGAAACCGGCATGAACGATACTCGCGACCTTGTCAAGCGTGGTGCGGTCGAAGTCCGATAGCACAAAACCGCTTTGTAGTATCGTCGCAATAACCCAGTTGAATTCGAATTGATGGGTTGGAAAGGTTCCTGGTACGCTGCCATCACCATGACCTTCTCCAGCCTGAACAACGTGTCGAAGCCACGCCTCTGCTTCTGCATTCCAGACAGTGGCATGCATCAAATAAGCTGCTGTCGAAGACGGTGAGGTCCACATGGATCCATTTCGCAGTTGATCCGCTACTCGATCGAAGTCGACCTTTCCAATAAAGGCCTCGAGAGAGTAGGATGCAGGAGATATCGCCGTATCATATAGCATCTCCAATCGAAAGCGAGCCATCTTGGCAGCGTGCATCTCGGCAAGTAGGCTTTGACTTGGAAAGGTGAAGTCCAACGCCGCATCTTCTTCTTTGAGATACTGAAGCATCGCGGGCATGATGAGTTCCACGCCGATGTGGTTGGTTGTTTCCACGTCGTTCCAGGAGGCAAGTTGGGAAGCGAGTGACTCAGTCGCCAATCTGATGCAGTGCGACAGCTCATCGTCGCTGTAGAGTCTGATCTGTAAGGGCTGAGCGGCATGTCGCAAAAGAGCCAGCAGTCCAGCTGATGTGCTCAGAATCGCAACAGTCTGAGAGGTACTGTCGATGTGCCAGCTACCCTGAGTTCGCATGAGGTAGTGGAAAGCTTCCGGGAAAAGCCACTGCTTCGAATCTCCGCAGTTTTTGGTTATCTATTCATTTTGTGAGTTCATGAACTTCATGAGGATGAAGTAGAGTATCGCATCACAAACCATAGATATCCAGGCCGTGTCATACACCTGGCAACTGGCTGTAGAGAAGCCATATCTGGCGTCATAGCTCGCGACAGCCCGGGACACCAGTGATCGTGCCCCATTGGTAAGTGCGTCATGTCCTTTGTAGGTGTTCTCACTCTGTCGTGAATCTTGGCGTCCGGCGAGTGATGTGTCGATGTCCATCGTTGCTGTTAAGCTGGCGCGAGAGGAGGATGAGAACTAGCGAAGCAGAACGTGAAGCTGTGCAAGAAGGTGATGCAAGCACTGTTCCAGACATGACCTGACCATGAGTCCCATTATCGATACTTTGTGATAGCGTTTGGGATATCTACCAGGATGGCTTGCATTGACCCCCGACTCGGACATTAGCAGTTTCAAATGCGTCAGACTGGCCGGGACTGCCAAATCAATGGTACCAGGATGGCCATCGTTGACACGTTGCTGCTTTTTGCTCGCCGCGTGTTCTGGCGGCATCCTATACAGACCGAGCCACACCTGCGTAGATATCGACGATCAAGCATAAACAACATGGCTTTGTGGGCGAGGCATTGTGACGACATCAGGACCGTATTGCATCTTGATGCGCTGAAGTTTTCTGGTTCCGCGACAGACGACGATTGCAAAAGGTCGGCTCTGCTAGGCCTCTTTCTCCTCTTGCTAGGGATCGCCCCCATTCTTGCTCTCCTGCGACCGAAATCGACCATAGCAGATATTCCGATCGCGGGTCGGCGCAGGTGCGAGCCGGACTGGTTGGCGCGACTACGTTTTATTCGCAGCAGTCGGAAGATCATCCACGATGGCTATACCAGAGTACGTGTGGGCTGATGCGAGAGACAGACACTTGCTCGCAAAATCGGTCCTCCTTGCTGACTGTGTAGCAGTATCGTGACATCTTCGTCGTCCGGAAGTCAGGCACGGATATCGTGGTACTGGGCGATCCAAAGCTGGTGGACGAAATCAGAGCTCAGACCAAGGACAAAGCACGCTCCGTGGAACCTTTCCTCCATGACTTTGTAGGGGAATACACCGGCGGGAAAGTCTTCGCCGAAAGCGACCTGCAGAACCGTATTTTGATGCAGAAAGTCACCCCCAATCTGGATACTTTCATTCCGATCATCGAGGATGAGCTCAAGTACGCACTCAGGATGGAACTACCCGAGACCGATAACGCAGGTTGGGTGGAGGTAGACATGATGTCAGCTTTTCCTCGCATAGCGGCACGTATCATCGCGAGAGTGCTACTTGGACCCAAAGGATGCAGGAACGAGACTTGGCTGGAAACAACAGCAGCGTACACGCGGAACGTGTTCATGACGGGCTTTGTGATGCGCTTTGTGCCTCGGATCTTCCGGCCACTGGTCGCTGCGCTGTCGCCGACCTACTGGCAGCTACGTAAGAATCTAGCCACATCACGCCATATCATAGCTGGACTAGCTTCGGAACGGGGATTCAACCCACAGGAAGACGTGCTTCAATGGATCATGGACGCCGCAAATGCTGATGAGCGGCAGCTTGACGATCTGTCGCAGAGGATGCTGGTCCTAAGTCTGTCCGGAATACATACAACTGCCATGACAATGGTCCATGCCATCTACGACCTTTGTGCCCATCCGGAGGATATTTGCACGATCCGCAGCGAGCTTCAAGACGTTCTGAACTCGGGAAGTGCTTTGACCAAAGGAATGCTGCTCAGGATGCACAAGCTGGACAGCCTGCTCAAGGAGTCCCAAAGGCTGAATCCGGTCTTTCTACTCACCTTCAATCGTATTCTCCCTTCTACGGTGGTGCTTTCCAATGGTATCACGCTGCCTGCCGGAACGCGCGTTGCTGTAGCCCAACATGCCATGCTGACCGATCCAGCACAAGTCCCCGGAAACAATCCAGATACTTACAGCCCGTGGCGCTACTCGGAGCTGCGTGAAGATCCAAACAAGACACATCAACACCAATTTGCGATGGTCGATTCTCGGAACATGGTGTTCGGGTATGGCAAATATTCGTGTCCAGGGCGGTTCTTTGTCGCAAACGAGATCAAGACAATACTCACACATCTGCTGATGGAGTACGACTGGAAGCTCCCCGAAGGACGCGGTCGACCGAAGAATTTCACCATCGACAGCGATATGTATCCAGATCGAGCCGCTCGGGTGTGCACTCGACGCCGGACAATACCAGAGCCGTCCGTAGAGGGTTCCTTGGTCTGAGGACATTTTTGTCAACGATATGATATGTCTTGCGCCGCCAAACCATGCAGGTAATACACATCCGCAGTATCACTACCTATTGGGATTTGATTTGTAAGGAATGCTTCTACAACTTCGATCTATCGAGGCTTTGAATCTATACTACCCTCCATTCACCGAAACACAACATCTTTCCTCGATATAGTAAACACAGTCTTCAGAGTGCACGCTTGGTCTCACAATCGTCCTCGAAGCTGCGTCTCTTCGCAGCCACAGCCGACTTATCTTGGCTCAAGGATAACTTCTATCGAAGTTTTACACTAGCGAGCGGGACGATACAGGGAGTAAAGCTAGGTTGGAAACATATGTTTGTTTGGATCATTCAAAACAAGGGTCTTCTCACATAATCGGCCGAAACATGGCCATTGCGCCCTGTCTCGCCTTGTACCCGTCTCCACGGAATGTATCTTCAAAGAGATGCCGCAAACCTATATAGTAAAAGCTACGTATAGGCATGTTCCGGTTAGTAATAATCGGCGTATAGTAATATATTTTGAAAACTCACTCGGACTTAGGTAAGCATAGTGTTATAACGATATATTAGTATTAGAGCTTAAAATTTTAGTAGTAATACTATATATAGACTACTAAATTTAGTAGCGTAGGCCTAGATACTACTATTTTGGGGGCCGGATACTACCGCTAGTCCGCGCTAAGCATTGCCTCTAGCTTATATAATATACTATAGATAACGATATACCCTATATAGTAATACTACTAAACCCTCTCTACGCTAGTACTATATAGAGCTTTTACTATAGCATTAATATTAGTTCGATTACAAATTAGGTATAAGGATAGACATAAGAGTATATAGATACATTAGGGTAGGAGGATAATTAGTAGGGATCGGCAAACTAATATAAATAATACTACTAGTTATTATCCTTTCCCAACGTCTATTAGTTAATTATTATTAGTAATATTACCTAGCCTAACTAATTAATATAGTATATAGCTAAAAACGGCTAATATAGCTATATTAGCTAAAGTAGAGGTAGTAGAGATATTAAGAACGCATATATATATATATATATATAAGACTACCTACGAATATCTCTTACTTAGAAGAGGGGAGATTACTATATACGGATCTTATAATATAATATGTTTTTACTAAGGATCCTTTTATTACTACTACCTCTTTATAGCTAATATCTTTATTACTAGTAGTTATAATAAGGTAGTTAATAGCTTAAATTTATCGTATTAACTATATCTATTATCTATAAGTAGTTTAATATTACTACCTTAATGTTATACGTATTAGTAGCTAGGAGGATTTAGCTACCTATATACTCCCCCTCTATAATAAGGGCACCTTTAATACTACTATTAGTACCGGTTTATCTACTTCCTTCCTTCTATAACGCTTAGTAGGTAATACTATATAAGTAGAGGCTTAGAGGTCGGCTATAAATTAGCCTCTTTTACCTCTATCTATATAGCCTTCTATGCCTTCTTCTATACTACTATAGCTAGCTTATCTACTTTAGCTTATATCCGCTATTTAGCTCTTAGTTATTTATCTACCTTCTTTACTATTACTTTATCTTCTTTCTTCTTCTTCTTAGCTTCCTTTTTAGCCTCTTTAGTAGCTAGAAGCTTAAGACTAGCTTATAGTTTAGCTAGTAAATAGAACTAAGCTAACTACCCTTATAGAAGAGCAAGTATCGGCTTTATATATTATCTCTTTTTCTACTCGTTTTTAAAGGACTAGCGGAGTCTATTATTCTTACTTTTAAGAAGCTAGTTTAACGTTTAAACGTAGATAAGGGGATTCGTAAGCTAGTTAATTAACCGCTACTTCTTACTGTTTTATAGTTTCTTTACTACCTTCTTTATAAGGGCCCTCGACCTACGCTAGTTGTTTAAGATAATAATAGAATCTCCTTTAGCGGTACTTAGTCTAGTAGTATTATCTATAGTCCCTAGCCTCGAGCTATTGCTAAAGTAGACGCTCTTTATACTCTTTATACTCTTCGTGCTCGTACTTATATATATACTCTTACTCTTACTCTTACTCTTACTCTTACTCTCGTTAAACTTGTCGAGTATAGCTAATAAATCTAGTAGATAGAGGCTAGTCTTATGGAAGCTAGACTCGATATTAGCTAGTATAAATACCTTCTACTATACCGGCTAGAACAACCTAAAGAAGTTACGCTTTATAACTACTAAGAGTCCCTTAGACTAGTAAATATAGCATAATAGTTCTATACTATAGAAGCTAGCTAATAGACTAAATAAACTAATATCTAGAGGCTATAAGAGGTGCGTTAAATAAGGTAGAAACACTACTACGAAGATATAGATTAATATATAAAACTATAAGAACTCTATATTAACGTGTAATCTATATCTATTAATTATAAGTAGGTAATACTCTCTATTACTAGCCTTTTCTCGTATAAGAGGCTCGAATACCTTCTTTAGCTAGTAGAGTCTAAGGTTATTATTAGTCTAGCCGTTTAGTAAGGATATAAAGAAGGTAAAGTGCTACTTTGTATCGAAGTCCTAGAGCTATAAGGGCTACATATTGCTAGTTACTACCTTATAGATTTATACCGGTAGTAGTAAAGTTAGATTAGTATAGATATATACTATTAAGGTAATCTATTTACAACTACTATCTTATATATTACTAATTAATCTACCTATAAGGAAGTACTTCTTCGTAAGACTCGCTTTAACTTCTAAAGTATACCTATTAAGAAGCCCTTCTTATCTACATTATCTATATTCTCTCGCTTAATACTATATTACTCGATCTTGAAGCTAAGGAGGTCGTAATATTACTAATATTACTGTTTAGAGTCTACGTACTTATTATTTCTATCGAGGGGATTAAGTTATTTCGAATCGATATAATTGCCTTACCTTATAACGAAGTCTAATGCCTAGTAACGGCTTAGAAATATCTTTATAATGTCGTAAGCAAAGTTACGGACTATAGAAGGTATTAGTAGTATACCTCTATATATTAGAGTATCGATAAAACGCATAAAGGTGCGTTCTTATTAGTATAAAAGAATTATATTATTCTCGTCGAGTTTAGCTTTAGATTCGGTTAGTCTATTAGCTCGACGCTATAATGTCGTTTAGTATATGCTATATTTATCTATATTTAATTAAGATACTTATTTAAAAGCTTATTTACTATACCTTATACGTATATAGACTAGTACTACAAGTAGTTTAGACGTTATTACTACTACTCTTACTCTTACGCGCCTATTAATACTATACGGCTAGCGCTATAGACGCTACTATAGGTAGTTATCGACCTTACTAGTAAGGACTATATTATTAAAGGTAATAGAGCGCTTATTACTACCGCTGCTACTATTACTAGCGGTATTATCTATAATAACTTAGCTATAATAACTATAATACCTTCTTAGTATAGTATTCTATATACTACTTATTAGATAATTAAGTAGCTATATTCTATGCTCTATTAGTAGGTAAAGGGCCTTATATACTTAATAGGCCTTTACCTAGGTACTATATCGAGGATTATCTATAAACTTACTACTCTATAACATAGCTAGCTATAATATCCTCTATCGAGAAATTAGCCGCTCGTAAATACTCCTTAATACTAGCATATCTACGACTTCCTTAGTATACTATACGTAGCTCTTACTAAGGCTCTCTAGCTACCGTTCTTAGGCTAAATAATAAAGAGGATCTATAAAGAGCTAGGATACAAGTAATAGCTTATAAAAAGGAAGCTATAGCTAAATAATATTAAACGTTAGTAGTAGTTAGCGTAGGTTATTTACTACTAGTACTAGATAGTCATAGACTAGATTTACGTAGTATAGAGCGAAAATTTCTCGAGTAGTTAGTCCTACTACTTACGCCTCTTTATTACTCGATAACTATTAAAGGCCTTTAATCTAGACTACCCTACTCTATACCTCTACGACGGCTATATTTATCTTTTCTAGATATACTTCTTAGGCTATAGTAGTAAAGAGCTATTATTTTACTAGGACTATAATATCCTAGGTAACGTTAGATCCTTGTCTTATTAAGCTAATATCTTGCCTCTTATCTATAACTATATATTTAAGATAGATGCTAAGATTTGAGATAGTACTAAGGCCTTTAATCTAATAATTAATAACCGCCCTTAGTACTACTACTAGCTATTATTTATATAAGACGGAGTACCGGCTTATACTACTTAGTCTATAACTAACGTAATAATCGCTCTTAGTATTAGATAAATACTATTCTAGCTACTAAGCTTACTAGATCTTAATCTAATTACGAACGTATTTACCCTTATTAAGGATAGACTAGCTAAGGTATATCCTCGTATTATAACTAAGGAGTTAGCTATACTAGTAGTAATATATATCTAGAGAGAACTCCCTATCTAATACCTCCGGAATCTTATATAGATAATACCTTACTAGATCTAAGTATTAATTCGAGCTAGTAGTAGATCTACTAAGTACTAAAAAGAGACTAGAATATAGGCTAGAATTGCTCGTTATATATATATATCTTCTTTATAAATACCTACGCTCGTTATATAGCTTATTTATATAGTAATAATACACTCTTTATCGACGCTACTACTAGTAGATAAGGTCTATAATAAACTCTATAAGTATTACGGTTAGCTAGACCTACGGCCTAAGGTGCTAACCTTAGTAAGCTAGATAGGTGTATCTTTACCTCGATTACACTAATAGATATAAGAAACTATCCTAATAGTACCTTAATTTAATAAACTATACGTTTTACCTATTAATAAGGGGGTAGAAAATCGTACTATATAGAGTATAGCTAAAAGCCCTATTAATATACTAATTTATAGATAGCGAAGATAGGTTATATAAGAATACGAGTCTTAGGAGTACTACTATCGAGACTAGTAGGAGGTAGCGTAATAGGTTAGGTTTTATTCTATTAATATGTCCCTAGATAATAAGTTATAACTTAGCGATAGTTTTATAACCTTAAGAAACTACTAGTTACTACTATAAATCTATAATAGACAGCGTACTCCTCTAGGAATTAGCTAGAGTCCTATAGCTAGTAGGCTTCTTCTTATAAAAGCTAATATAAGGACGATAGGGTCTATAGCAACATAAAGAACGCCTAATATCCACTAGATAAAAGGTAAGACTAATTCTTATAGAAATTAATATATAAGCGTAAGCTCTTTACCTTATATTCGGCTAGCTTACGCTAAGTATTAGTTATCTCTATTATTACGAGACAACAAGACAATAGTATACTAGACCCGAATTACTACCTTAGTAGTAATCCCTATAGTAATCCTTAGCAGTACTATTACAATTGCCTCCTCCCCTTATAAGCGTTGTCCTCGGCGCGCTTATAGGGGAATTAGTAGGCTTATCCGCAATTACTTCGTAATTACTTCGTATATTATACGCCTCTTACGTATATAAGCTATATCTAGTAACTTAATTGTTACTCTAGTAGTAGGGTGCATATAATTATGCCCTCTACTATAGATATTACTTCTATAACATCTACTTTATCTAATGCATTCTTAACTTATTAACAACAATATTAATAAATATAGTAGATCGAGGGTATCTAGGCGACGGTAGGTTTCTTAAACTTGTTTACCCTCTATTTTTTGGAGCTAACTTTCTTAGATACTACTACCTTTATATTACGTTCGCTCGTATACTATATATTATACGTAGTAGCTTATAAGTATATCTCGACTATTCTTAGCTAAACGTAAGCTACTATCTTAGCTAGATAATACTACTCCGCCGCTACGAGCTTTTTATATAGTCTCTATTCCTTTGCCTAAGAATACTACGTAGTCTAATTGCGCGAGTAGTATAGCTACTACGGCTACGACTACTAAGTAGGATTTACTTCTTCCGATTTAGAAAAAGAACGTTAATAAGAGCGTTTAGATTATAGATAGGCTAACGACCGACTTAAGTAGTAAGTATCTTAGTATACTAGTAGCTTCTATCTATGCTAATTAGATCTTAGTATTCTACCGACCCGCGAAGGAACCTTTAAAGGAGCCTTTATATAATAACTTCGATATTAGTATAGCTCCGCCGAAGAAAAGTAAGCGCTCTTTAGAGCCTCTAAAGAAGGACCTTCTATATAAGAGCTCTTAACTTAACTTACCTAACCTATACTAATTACTCTAGTAGAATCTAACGACCCTATACTACGTATATATATAACCTTAAGCAATTGTCTGTCTCCAAACGTACTAACTCCTTAGAAATCTTCTAGTATTAACAAATCCGACTTAAGGCGTAGCTACGCTACGGCTAGATTTAAAGATAGCGACGAGACTATATTCGTAGCTACGAAGAAGCCTCGTACGTTATCGCGTCTATAGTTAAAGACTACTACTACTAAGAAAGACTATACTCCTTAGACTCTAAAAACCCCGTACTTAAAGAAGTCTCGTAAAAAGAAGACTATAGCTACGGAGATTTCTTCTATTATTAAAGATAACGAAGATGGTACGGATGCCTCTCTAATAGCGCGATATAGTCCCTAAAAGGGACTATATTGCGCCCGTTAGTATAATCTCCGACCGGATTAGCGCCTTTACGTAATAAGGTCCCTAAACGGGCCTATATTACGACCGAAGGCCTCTATATAGGGAGGTAGAATCCTCTCTATTACGAAAGGGTATCGAATCGAGTCTTTTCTTACTAGTAATTTATACTACTACTCTTATAATACCCTTTTATATACGATTCGATCTAAATACTAGGTACGACGAATTACTTTATAATGTCTTCCTCCCGTTCCGGACCCTCTAGGGGCAAATTAACCTATCGACGAGGTATCGACCCTACTAATACCTAAGATAATACGGACGCTCTAACCTAGGTACCGTAAGGCAATAGAGCGGCCGAACCTATTAAACTAGAATAGCTAGTCGCCGCCTAGGATAACGATATCCCTATAGAGGAAGAACGGGATACTACTATCTCTTAGAGAGATAATACTCCTTATAATAATAGAGACGAAGATATCGAAAAGTAAATCCGTAAGAAAGAGGCGGCTAACGTTAAGTAAGAACGCCTTCTCTAGCTTAGTATCCTTTAAGCCTATAATAAGGCTATAAGGGACTAAATTGCCTAAGTTAAGGATAGCTCCCTAGCTATCCCCTCGGTTAAACTCCTAATCTAGACTACTATGCCTAAGAATACCCTACCTAAGGCTAGGAACCCTTATATCTTCGAAGGAAAGAATAAAGCGGACTAGGAATAGTAGTAAGAAGATATTAACCGAGCTATTAAGCGAGCTAGTATAGCTATAGAGGAAGAAAAGATTAAGTTCGCCGAAGAATAGATAGCTAGGGCCTAGAAACAATACTAGAAGCGCTATTTAATAGATAAAGGACCTATTTAGCCTATATAGAAGGATATATAGCTTATAATGCTCGGTTCTATAGGTACTAAGGAAAAACGATCCTAAAGGGCGATAGATAATATTAAAAACGCTAAATAGGGCGATCGAACTCTAATAGGACTAATAAACTACCTTAAGGAATAGTAGGACGAGATTAGATATACTAATGTTCTATAGACAATCTACGAGTTTAAGGGAGCTCTTATCCCTTCGGTACGAAACTGCCTCGAATAGGGGTAGGTTACCCTTACTTTCCTTATAGAGGTAGAGGAAAAGGCTAATATCTCCTACCGATAGATCTAGGAATTTAATAAGAAACGATCCGCTAAGAAACCTACTAAGGGCGATTTAGCCGTTAGATAGCTAAACTAGGGTAATAAGCTAGGTATAGGACCTAGGCGACCTAAAACCCCTCTAAAAGCCCCGATAGCGGAAAAGGTAGAGAGATCTACTATAGTATATTAGACTTATAGTAAGGAAGGCTATAGGAGATAGGAATGCCTAGAAAAGGATTAGTCGGGAAAAGAGGACCTAGTAGTAGATAGACTCTAACTACTACTAGGTAAGTACTCTACTCGGAAGAGTAAAAAAGAGCTACTAAACTAGAAGGTAAGTCCTACTTAGTAAACGGAGGTCTAATACGCCTCGAAGTAGAGCTTATAGGACTATAAGGGACTAAGAAGCTCTAGGCTCTCCTTAATTATAGGGTATAGAGCAACTTCCTAGATAACATAATAGCTAAGGAGTTAGGCCTAAGTACGGAAGTAGGCTAGAATGCCCGATACGTAGTACTAAATAAATAGAGCCTAGTAATTTAAGAAGAATGCCGTACGCCTTTTAAAGTAATAGACACGTAAGGTACTATACGAGAATATATAGACTCTTTCGCTTCTAGACGTATCTACGGCTACTAGATAGTACTTAGTATACTATAGCTAGAACATTAGAACCTATAGGTAAACTTCGTTAGGAAAACTATTACCTAGAAAGGAACTAAAGGTAGATAATAGAAGGCTATTAAACTCGTCTCGCCTAAAGAGTTCTAGAATAATACCTATAGCGTCCTATTTAGGCGTGTTTAGGCCCTATTAGCCTAATAAACCGATTCTAACTAAGGAAAGGTCTAGCTACCTAAGGAACTTTTAGAATTCTCGGACGTTTTTATAGAGGGAAACGAGTCCCTCCTACCCGAAGATAGACCTAATAAGCCTAGTATCGAACTAATAGAGGGCAAAGAGGCCCTATATAGACCTTTATAAAAACCTTTCTACTACGGAACTAGAGACCTTACGTAACTATCTCTTAGATAGCCTCGTAAAGGGATAGATTAGGCCCTCTACGTCCCCTATAAGGACCGGTATCCTCTTCGTTAAGAAGAAAGATAGTAGATTAAGGCTTTATATAGACTATAGGGTACTTAACGCCGTTATAGTTAAGAATAGACACGTGTTACTACTAGTATAGGAGTTACTTAACTAACTAGCCTCGGCGAGGGTTTTTACTAAGCTTAACATCTATAATATATACTATTACATTAGGATTAAGGAAGGAGATTAGTAGAAAACCGCCTTCTAGATAAGGTATAGCTACTTCGAATATACTATAGTCCTATTTGGTCTAACTAATATACCCGCGGTGTTCTAGGGATATATAAATTACGTACTTCGGGGCCTTTTAGGCTATTATATAGTCGTTTACCTCGACGACATCCTAATCTACTCCCTAGATACTAAGACCTATAAGAAGCACGTCAAATTAGTACTAGAGAGACTTAGGAAGCATAGGTTATTCGTTAAATTGTCTAAGTACGAGTTCTTTAAGAAGTAAGTTAGATACTTAGGCTACGTAGTTACCTATAAAGGAATCGAAATAGAGCCCGAAAAGGTTAAAGCTATTACGGAATAGCCCCTACCGACGTCTATAAGGGACATTCGCATCTTTATTAGATTTACGAACTACTATTACTAATTTATTAACGGTTTTTTAAGGATAGCTACCCCCCTTAACAAGCTAATAGAAAGAGGCTCTAATAGGGTAAAAGGCGGCTATAAGTAGCGAAAAGAGGAGTTAGTGCACCTAACCCTCCCTCCTAAAGCGGTTTAAGTATTCTAAGAGTTAAAAAGGAAGTTTATAGAGGCGCCTATTTTAAGGTATTTCGACCTAAAACTGCCTATTAGGATATTAACTAATATATCTAGATACGCTATTAGGGTAGTGCTCTCCTAGTAGTACGTAACAAATAGTAAACTATACTAGCATCCTATTACTTTCTACTTAAGTAAGATAGATACGGCCGAAAGGAACTATAATACCTACGATTAGGAACTTCTAGCCGTAGTTAAGTCCGTTTAGTACTAGAGGTACTATATCGAGGGCGCCTTATACTAAATTAAGCTACTTACTAACTACTACAACTTAAAATAGTTTATAACGACTAAGCAACTTAGCCGGAGATAAGTAAGGTAGGCAAAATAGCTCTTAAGTATTAACTTCCGTATAATATATAATACTAGCTCCCTTAATACGGCCGTAGATATAGTTAGCCGAAGGCCTAATATATAAGAAGAAGGTTACTCGGGCTAATAGATTAGCGAAGACGATAGTACTATAGTAATCTCTACCCTTTAGAGCTAGCTAAGCCTATCGAGCTATAAAAGAGTCGAAAATCGCCTAATTTAAGCTATACTAGGAGTCTTAGTAGAATACTACCGTATCGCTAGGCTATACTACGGTAGAACATATATAATAGCATCGACATTACTCGAAGAAGTAGACAACTCCCTACTTATAGATACTATCCGATAATATCTTTACGATAATATAATAGTATCGAGGGTCGAATTAGTACTAAATAACCTAGATCCACCTAAATAGACTTAAAGATAGGCAATTTAGGGAGAATTCCTCTTCTACTAGAAGAAGCTCTACGTACCTATAGGGGTAGCACGGATCGTAGTCCTACGATAATATTATAACGACCCCCTTATAAGCTATTTTAGATTTAAAAGGACGCTTAAGCTCCTCTAGCGCTCCTTCTACTAGCTAGATATAAGGAAGTACGTTAAAGACTTCGTTAACGGCTACTAGACGTATAACCGGGTTAAACTACGGCGATACCGACCTTATAGGGAACTCTACCCCGAACCGCCCCTAATAGGGCTATAGGAGGACCTAATACTAGATTTCGTAACCGACCTACCCCTAAGCACCTTTCTTAGGCGTATATACGACTCTATACTAGTCGTAATAGATCGTTAGTTAAAGATAGTATACTACATCCCCGTAAGGAAAGATATAATAGTAGTAATACTCGTAGAGGTGTTCCTAAGGGAAATTTTCCGCCTTTATAGAATACCTAAGTCTATTACCTCCGATAGAGGGCTAATTCTAATATCTAAGTTCTAGAGCACCCTTTACTATTACTTAGGGGTTAGAAGGGGGCTAAGTACGGTATATTACCCCTAAACGAATAGCTAGACGGAGCGGTAGAACTAAACTATAGAATAGTACCTCCGAGTCTACTATAATTACGAGTAAGACAACTAGGCACTACTACTTTTAGTAGGCGAATTTGCCTATAACGATAGTAAACATACTATAACTAGGGTTATACCCTTCTAAGTATATAACGTTCGGGACCTAGTAGCGACTAGGTAGCTAGATCTACCCTAGTTAGACTATAAGGCCCTAAGCGTAGAGGTAATAGCCGAAAAGGTAATCGGACTATAGAAGACCCTCTAAGAGAGGCTTATTATAGTATAGAAGCGATAAGCTAAGTACTATAACGCGAAGAAAACTCCTAAGACGTATAAGATTAGGGACCGAGTATACCTATCTACGCGCTACTTAAAGAGTGTTCGACTATCCGAAAAGCTTAACTATAAATATATCGGGCTATATAGGATTATAAGGGTAGTTAATAACGCCGTACATGCGCTAGACCTCCTAGAGATAATAAACATCTACCCGACGTTCTATATATCCCTCCTTAAGGACGAAAAGCCGTCTAGATTAATAGAAAGGCACTAAACGGGCCTAGTAGACATTAGACTAGAGGACCCGGACGTATATATTATCGATAAGATCCTTAAGTAGGAAAAACATTATAGGAGATAGATATACCGCGTCTCCTAGAAGGGATATCCGTCTTCGGAAAACATATAGGAGCTAGCGGCTAATATTAGCCCTATAGTAATAAGAGCGTTTAATAGACGTATTAGTAGTACGAAAGGGCGTTAGCTACCTCGTAGATAGTATAGCTCCTTTTTTATAGAATAGAGCTCTACCGGGAGCCGGTTATAGGTGCCGACTACATTTTCGATAGTATATACGGACCTATCGGAACTATATAGTACTTTTTCAAACTTAAGGATATTCTACTCCTAGTACTAATTTCTCGACTCTAATAGATTATAGATAGCCTACACTTATATAACGCGTACTTAGTATCTCTCTACTATTACTTAATCTACTTCTAAATTGCTATCTAAGATACTAATGTTTTTAGTATTAAGGTATAATAATACTATCTATCTTACATCGGACGAATAGTATAACTATTAGTATAATCGGCTTTCTAGAGTTTTTAAGCCTTATTAGACTCCTTAATCCGGGTCTTTATATTACGTCTCTTCCTACTACTTAGTACTTGCATTAGTTGGGGAGCTACTATAATAAGCCTACCGATATATATAGGTCAAAAGCGTCTATTATAGTTTAGAAGGACGGTAGTAATAATATAGTCTCGGAAGGTAGGTAGGCTAGTAACTAGAAGATATATGTATTATACTAGAACTAGACATACCGTTCTAAAATAGTACTCCCTTCGAGACGCCGACTATACTAGCGTAGTCGGTAGGCTAGCGACGCCTTCTCGGACTAGCTCTTACTAAGTATAAGAAGTATAAAGATATCGTAGTGTATAGAACGCTAGCTAGTAATCCTACTAGTAATAAAACTAATTCTTACTATTGTTAAGTTACATATACGTGCCTCCTAATATACGACTATGCGTTACGTAAGTAGCATTCGCCGCTACGCTCGGCGTCGTATTATCTAACGACCTTACCTAAGGTCTATAGCTAGGCTATGCCTTAGCTTTCCCTAACAATTATCTCCCTCCTCCGAAGGAGACGTCTTAGCTCCTACGACCGTCTTACGTTCGGCCTACTAAGCGTAGGCCTAGTCTTTATCCGGGGCTACTTCCTTTATTAACTTCTTAATGTAGCGTTTATATCGTAATACGTACTTGTTTGCGTATGTTAATTGTTACTTACGGCTCTACTACTAGTAGTTATGTTTTAGCAGGTCCTTTATAGTTCAGGGCAACCGCTTATAGGTAGGTATTATTAATGTTTTCGCTCGCGAAGTTTCCCTCTACTTTTCTTTAACTTTATTAACGCTCCTCTCCTACGAACAGTACTATAAACTCTAACGATACTTAAGCTCTCCGTAAGTATACTATACGCCTCTACTACCTCTATAATCTCTTATTAAGAAGCAAGCTTCTAGCTTACGAGCCGCTTATGATATATATATATATATATATATCGTAAGCACCTAGTAAGCGACTCGCAATGCCTCCTTATATATAGCGTACGCTAGCTATTATACTAACTCTCCCTCCTTACACCGTCGAGGACTACCGTAGTAAGGTAGTACTAATCTATAAGTACTACTTACGCTATACGCACGATAGTATACCGGCTTCCCTCCTTCGATTCTTATAGGTATAGCAAGCTAACCGTATATATATAGCTACTAAGCCGCCGTGCGACGGTAATATAACCGCTAGTAATAAGCGTAAATACTAGCGCTATAAGAAGAACAACTATAGCTACGAGACTATCGAGCACCCGGACCTTAAGTTATAGGCAACTCGCCTACTAGAGCTCTACGCGGAGCACGATAACTTCGTACTAGCCGATAGCGACGCGTAGTACCTCTAAGCGCGCCTAGAGTTAGTAGGTGCCGACGTTGCCCGTACCCTTAAGATTAAGAAGGCGAATAGCGGGAAGTACGTAGGCGGGTTAGCGACCCCTTATAAGATAGGCGTAGGTAGGTTAGTAGGCGAAAGCTCCCGACCTAACCTTCTTCTTACGTAGGGCAATACTACTACTACTAATGCTATGTTTAAGCTCTAGTACGAGGTAAGCTAGCTTCTTACTTACTTGTCGATTACTTTGCTAATGCTTTTCGTAGTCTCTCCGCCTATAGGGCGCTACTACGCCTACTCTCTAGGTAGCCTCCGCCGCCTTCGCCTATAATAGTAGCACTTAGGTAGAGACCCTACCTTAGGGCTTCGAGAATATCGAGGTAGACGAGGAGGAGGAGGATAATAATACCTAAGCCGGGCGAATAGCCGGCTCTTCCTATACTTCTAGGCTACTTACCGCTAGCGTTACGCCTACTTATCGCGGTACTAGGGGGCTTTTTCCCTTTAAATAAAGGCTTTTTTCCTCTATGCTTACCTCTTCTACCTCTTCTATCTCTTAGGTCCTTTTATAATAACCTTGTCCTTACGTAACTCCTATGTTTCTATTAGGTTAGCCGCACCCTCGTACTCCTTAGCTATCTACTAGCTATCGTATTCCTTAGGCTAATCCTTCTAGTGTACGGAGTAGAACTTCCGATCCTTCGTTATACCTAAGATCTTCTCGACCTCGTACTCGCCTATTTCGTCTACGATAGGCATACTAGCCTTATAAGACGAACCTAGGCGGTTACGCTATAGTTCGAGGTAACTAACGTAGAATACGTTATAAATACGCGAGTTACTTAGGAGTACTAGGCGATATGCCTACGACCTAACTACCTCTATTACCCGGAAGGGGCTAACCTATTTAGGTCCTAAGGTCTTCTTAGGTATCTTAAGCTTTAGGTTCTTCGTCGATAGTACGACCTTATTACTAATACTAAACTACATTAGCTTATAATTTTTGTCGTAGTACTTCGCTTAAGACTCGGCTACTTTTCTCTAGCGTTCCTTAAGCTTCTCGTATATCTCCTTTAAGTATGTTACTATATTAATTAATAGGGCGTCCTTCCCCTAGGAATCTCGCCTCGAGATTCTATAGTAAGGGTAGGATTCCATCTATATATAACGTAGAAGGGACTTATACCTAACGTAGGGTGTTCGCTATTATTGTACGCAAACTCCGCCTATACTAACAACTTAGCCTAGTTATCCTAAAACTCGCTGCAATAGTAGCGTAGGTATTGCTCTAGTATCTAGTTAGCTCTCTCCGTCTACCCGTCCGTCTATAGATAGAAGGCTATAATCTACGATTATATTAACTATATACGTAGTACTATCTAGATATAGACGCTACTATTTAAACGCCGTAACGACTACGAGCAACTTCTTATTATAAGTCTTATAGTTTATCTCTATAGGAAGTATCTTCCTCGACTAGAAGGCAATAGGATGCTACTCGTTATTAAAAAATTAGGATAGGATACTAGTAATCGCGAAATTAGATACATTGGTCTCTATACGTAACTTCTTCGCTAGGTTAAAATGCTTTAAGATTAGAGCCTCCTAAAAGGACCTCTTTAATCTCTTAAACGCCTCTTACTAAGGGGCTTGCTACTCGATTAGACCTAGCTTCTTACTATTCTTAGCTCCTCTCGAAAGGTCTATTAAAGGCTTAACGACCTTAGATTAATAGGAGATAAATCTCCGTAGACCTTATAACGGCTAGGTTTTAACTACTAGGTTTTCAGCTAGGTTAGGTAAATTCCGAGAATCCTAATTTTTAGGTTTTTGCGGTTTAGGATAAACCTAAAAAAAATTAGGATTGGTTTTAAGCTAGTTAACCTAGAATACTATACGGT
>JALRMM010000370.1:0-35141 GCA_026122155.1 Zymoseptoria crescenta
GTACTAGTTGCTATACGTTATTATACGGCTAGACTACGAGTATAGGCTTATCTTATATCCGTACTACGCTAAGTACACCGGGATTGGAGACAATACTATATTTAAGCATATCGATCTAAACATTACTCGGATAATTAAGGAGCTACGTGGGATCTTCCAAGTTTAGGGGACTATCTCTCTTACCGACGAGGGGAAGGACGACTATATAGTACTTGTTAAGGGTATATAGAAGACGAAGGTTTTTAATATATAGCATAAGTGGATACGCGATTACGACTACACCGAGGGTGCTATATAGAAGATCGACTATATAGTCCTCCCTTAGAGCTTCCTAGATAAGTATAGACTTAAGTAGGAGTACGTGCCCTATAAGGCTAGTAATGTCCGTATTACTATACCTTATCTTCCTTATAGGGGGTATTACGTAGCGAAGACCGAGCGCCGTACTATCCTTCCCTAGTTTATTGCCTACCGAGATAATAGTTCGCTCGAGTGCGTAGAGGCTAGTAATTAGGAGATACTTAGTAGGGCGTATAGGGATATAACTACTCTAGAGCGTACCCCTTCTAGACTTCGGAATAAGTACGGAGCTATCCCCTACGCCTTTCTAGCCTTAGTTCGACTTACTACTAGTAACCCTATTTCGAGCGCGCTAGTTAGTAGTACTAAGTGGGATAATCCTAGCGTCCTCTCCGAGCTAAGGCGACTTACTTAGTTCGAGAGCGTAGCGAAGCTAAAGGAGTACCTCTAGATAGAGCGTAAGCGTGCCCTCTACTAGTTCGCTAGTAACTACTAACGTATACGGGCTATTAAGAGGACTACTTTCGGTAACAAGTCCTTCTACCGGGTAAAGGAGGCCGATCTAAAGAACTTCTAGGCGAAGCGCCCTCGTATAGACGAGGCACCGGTTAAGGATCCGGAGGATGTTAAGTATAAACACGTTACTTAGTAGGAATTTATCGACTCGCTCCCTTAGGAGGTTCCCTTTACTAGTAAGCATAGGACTATAGGACGAGTACGGTTCTAGGAGGCGGGTACTTAGGGATAGTAGCGAAGGTAGTTTACTAGACTATTTCCGTATTTAGTCTAGGAAAGAAATAATACCGACGACGACTTAGGAGCGAATTTAGCTAAGGTAGTTTACTAGACCGTTTCCGTATTTAGTCTAGGAAAGAAATAATACCGACGACGACTTAGGAGTGAATTTTAAGGGAGTTCTTTAGTTTTAATAGGGTTTTCTTTTGTTCTTTTCTCTTTGTTAGATGTATACGACATGCGAGGCGGGTGTAAAACCCTAGGATAGAATCGGTCTACATTAGGACTACACGATAAGGACGATGCTAGTACTAGTTCTAGAGGGTTTTTACGCATAAGGGCGTGTATATAGGATATGTTAAGTTTGTTTCTTTTGGTTTAAGCAGTACGTAGCGGCGCTTTAGGTCGCTAGTCTATCTCTTGTTTAGTATCTAGGTTAGACACTAGCTAGGGGAAGCTTATAGTAGGGAAAGTCGTAGTAGTTACGTATATCTAGTAGTGCTACCTTCGTCGCTAGGTAGCTAATAGACTTTATCCTCTATTATCCTACCCTTTTAGCACTTCGAAGGCATAATAGTACATAGCACTTGAATCTACCTCCTCGTTGCCCCCCTATCTACCTTCCTCGTCTTCTTTTTATATGTTTACCTTCTATAGCCCTCTTTTACTACACCTCCGGTGCATACTGCTACTATCCGACGGGAGTTTGGAGTCTAAGTATACTCCCCCCTTACACTATCTACTATAAAGCCCTTAGTATCTCCGGTAATTACCCCGCTAGGTATAATAACCGTATTAGGCCTTCGCTCTCGTAGCTAAGTAGCTACTTAATAACTAGTACGTTGTTACTATCTACTATAAAGCCCTTAATATCTCCGGTAATCCTATCTATACTAAACACTAACTATTAAACTACGTCTATAGTATAAGTATATATACTTAGACGTCGTAAGTAGAGTAAGAAAGATATACGGAAGGTTATACTTTATATATTATATTTATACCTAACTTAACCCCTCCTCTAGTTCCCTAGTTATTTTTAGCGGTAGGATCGAAGGAAATAACCTACCCGGCCGCTAATCCAAGCTTAACTCGGCTCCTCCTCTAGTTCCCTAGTTGTTTTTAGTAGTAGGATCGAAGAAAATAACCTATCCGGCCGCTAATCTAAGCTTAACTTAGCTCCTCCTCTAATTCTTTACCTATTTTTAGTAGCAGGATCGATAGACTAACCTACCCGGCCGCTAATCCAAGCTTAACTTAGGTCCTTCTCTAATTCTTTACCTATTTTTAGTAGTAGGATCGAAGTCCGGCCGCTAATCTAAGCTTAAACTAGCTCCTCCTCTAATTCTCTACCTATTTTTAGTAGTAGGATCGAAGTCTAGCCGCTAATCTAAGCTTAAACTAGCTCCTCCTCTAATTCTTTACCTATTTTTAGTAGTAGAATCGATAGATTAACCTACCCGGCTACTAATTTTGTACTAGACTTACGCCCTCCTTCGTACTCGACTATACGCCTATTCTATATAGTAGCTAGGTATAGTTACGAAGATAATATTAAAAATAATATTTAAACTAAATATTAATAATAGGTAGATAGGGATTTATAGTATCGAGATGCCCTCTAGCCGCTATATTACCTACTATAACTAATATTTAAGCTCTTCTAAGCGTTCGGCTAGCTACTTAAGAGTTAGTAGCTATAAAAAGAGTAGAGGGACATAACGACGCGGTAAGTATAACGCCTCTAGTCTTATCTACTATTCATACTATAATGTTAGTAATATACTATCTAGGACTTCCGGGTATCTCTTATATATTAAGCGGGCGCGCTAGATATATATTTAGTAGCTATTATAATAAATAGTATATATAGGTAGCTATCGAACCTTACGCTTACGTTAAAACTAGACTTCTAGGGAAGTAGGTAGGGACGATAGACGTATAGTACTTAAGGCGGGCGTCGAGATAGCCCTAATAGTAGTAGCGTATATCGGCGAGTCTAGTAGAGAAGCGAGCGATAAAGTATCTAGAAGAAACGGTATAGAACGTTTAGTATATAAAACGGATAGTATACTACCTATCTCGCGCGTCGATTATTAAGCGAAGTCGAAAGAGTACTATTTATAATAAGATACTACTAATAGTATCTAAAACATCTTAGACCTAAATAGCGAACGCTCTAGCGGAGATCCGCTATCGAAAAGGGAAAAGAAAGTAATAATATAAGTAGTAGTAGTATTATCGATCGTAGAGTGTTATAATAGACTATATATAGACGGAGCGAGGTTAAGAAAGCTAACGTCGCGCGCTATATAACGTTCGTATATTGAAATTAGCGCTAAAGTACTAAAAAGTCTTCTTAAGTTAGGGATAAGTTATTACTAACTTAAGACGTATCTACCTTATCGAAATCCGTATATACGCTCGCGTTAAGGAGAATACGTTCGTAGTTAAGTATATATAATATAAGACGACCGATTAGACTTACTATACGCCTATAGCTTTAGTAGAGATATATACGTTATTAGATAGTACTAAAGTCCTAGTCCGGCGCTACCTAATACGAGGCTATATATTCGAAATAGCAGTAGTTAAAGCCTCTAAGTATACGACTATATAACAATCGGGGACTCCAATCTAGTAATAAAGAATCCGACTAAGAGACTACTAATACGAAGACTCGCGAGATATTAGATAATACGGAAATAGGGGATACTCTCGATATATATGTTAATATATAGGCGGAAGGGCTAATAGACTTAGAGGCTTCTATAGCCGGACTCGCTATAGTAGATACTAGGTATACCGACACCGATAGAGTAGATCCTCTAGGCCTTTTCGATAATCTATATAGTTTTCTAAGGCCTAGAGGGACAAACAACGGTAAGAACTATAATATCCGGGACGTAGAGACTAATAAGGGCGTATTAAGTACTAGAAGCCGATTAAGTAGCCGGATAAGTAGTAGTTAAGGGCGTCTTTGTTTAACCTAGAGTATAAGGAATTTAGAGATTAAGACCTTCGAGTAAATAGAGGGTATACCCGTAGGAACTAGCTAGTATAAGTAAGTCGACTATAGTTATATAACGAGGCCGACGACTAACTATATATAGATAAAACGATAGTAATAGGAAACTAATAGACCTAAGCGTTACGTTTACTTCGGACTTTAATTTATATTTTACCTATTCGCTTAAGAGAGAGAAGATATCCGGTTTAGTAATTACTCGTCTACTCTAGTACCTATATAGTAAGCTATTATAAGACATTATTAGCTTTAAGACTATTAGAGAGCTTACTACTAAGATACGAGTAATAGGAATAGTAGCTTCGAGGACGGTAGGTAAATAGAGGACGGAAACCTTTATAATACTAATAGATCGTTTAATAGATAGGGTCGCGCGATATAAGTTACGATATTACCTAGTCGAGCCTATAATCTACTTCCTCCTCGGCTACGAAGGCTTTAAAGATAATCTAACGTATATACCCTATTAATTATTAAACTAGGATAACGACGAGATACTATAGTAGAGGTACTTAGATATAGCGTTAGGAGATTAGTAGTAGGAAACCTAGAAATTAATTAGTATCGAGGGTACGATAGTAGTACCGATTCTACTCTCTACTAACGAGACTTAGGTTACGAGCTACTAAGGCGACCTTAAGGCTTACCTATTATACCTTAATATCGGAAACCTCTTAAGTAAGGTCCGGAACTCGAATAAACAACTAGGAACTATTATAATAGTACTACTACCGATCGCGAAGGATAGTACGCTAGACGAAATAGTCTAGTTATACTATAAGGTAATAGATTATATCCTAAAGCCGTTAAGAAAGCTTAGAGAGGGCGAAGGTATAGACGTTTAGTATATAGACGGGCTAACCCGGCGCTACTTCCCTTAGATTATAGTTATACCGATTAACTATAAAGAGTAAGTACGGGTTATAGGCGTTAACTTAACGAACTATTATCTACTCTACTAAGTATATCTAGACGAGCGTAAAGACCTAGAGGTCTAGGTACTACTACGGATAGTAGCTTATACGTAGAAGCTTATATATAACGTATACGCGGCTTACTAGAAGATAGAGAAGATAGGGATATAGGGTATTTATAACATCGACTATTTTACGTTCGGTTATCCTAGTATTAATATATACCGTTCCCTAATAGTCGACATCCTATATTAGCTACTTAAGGGCGTACTAATATATATAATAGGCTAGGTTAGAGACCTACTCGAGGAATAGATACCTACAAGATAAACGAAGCGTTTCTAACGGGCTAAGGATACGTTTAAGCGATAGAAGGAGTAGGCGAATATATAGCTTATTATCGACTTAATTATTAATAAGCGATTCGTAATAATCCTAGTATATACCGACCTACGCGTCTTTAGCTAGTTTACCGAAGTTAAATAGTAGATAGGGAAGGAATTAAAGAGTCTACTACGCGCGATACTACTAGTGTTTATACTATTACTTAAAGAAGTAGGTACGATCGATACCCTCTAGTTCGTACGCGCGATAGTAGACTTTATTCTTCTTACTAGCTATATAAGCTACGACGACGATACCCTCTAATATATATAGTTAGCCTTATTCCGGATAAACTAATATAAAGAGTACTTCTATAAATATAGGGAGACTAAGAAATAGAAGCAGGATAGAGAAGACGGTACCTTTAACTTCCTAAAGTTCCACTCTATAGTATACTACCTAGAGTAGATTATTAACTTTAGTAACGCCCCGGAACTCGTATCTAACTATAGTAAACATAAATATATTAAGTTTATAAAGAGGCCCTTCGAGATAACTAATAGGAAGGCCGGGTAGGAGGATTAGGTAATAAATACCTACGAGTAGATATTAAACATATAGGTATAGTTTAACATCGGCTATAGTACTCGTAAGGTAATACTACTTAAGCGAATAGAATAATTAGTCTATACGACCGAGCCTATTAGACCTTAGCCGCCGGAGATTCTATTTAGATAGAGTGCCTCGAAATACTAAAGAGAATATAGTAATAAGACGTAGACTAAGGTTAGTATAGTTCTAACACACTTCGAGAGGGATATAGCGAGAGATTTTAGGCGCTTACTAGCCGTATTCGTAAGGGAGTAAAGAGGGAACGGAACGAATACTAAATAGCCTAATATACTAGAGCTAGATAATATATAGGCGGACGACTTAATAGTATAGTTCTATAGAGGATTAAGATACTAGAAACGGACCGGCAAGGTCGGCGATAATATAGAAGTACTAGGCGAGGATTACGTTAGGTACGTACCGAACTAGTAGAACATTAATAGTAACGCGATATAACTTCTTATAGGTATATAAGTACTACGCGCGACCGGACGGGTCCTATAACGGTATTACCTTTAAAGGGCGGTTACCGGTATAACTTCGCTACGTAGTATCGATCCGCGACGATACCTAAATACTAGTAGTAATAGATACTACGATAAGGGACGTCGTATATAGAGAGAGGAGGCGTAAGATATAGAAAGCTCCTATATACTAGGTAGCCTTCGTCGAGCTTTTCGAACCTAAGAATATATATAGTCTTCTAGATTAGATCTATAGTATAATAATAATTAAGCCTCGAAGGAAGGCGGCAACGTATAGTATCCTCTAAGGGCGGCGGTTCTACTCCTTACTATCGATATATTATAGTACCTATATAATACTAGTCGACGAGAATATACTAGAAGGGGAGAGGTATATTAATAATACCGCCGACTTCGAGTCCTATAACTTCCTATAGGAGACGAACTAGGAGGCTAATATAGCGTTAGATACGTATAAGTATAAGGAGTAACGGATTAGGGAAGCGAGGGCGAAAGTACGTAGTAAGCGAACTATAATACCTAATAAGGAAGTAAATACGACTAGGAAGTATATAAGGATATATCGGGGTTAAGGGCCTTTCTTAGTCCTAGACTTATAACTTACCGTTAGATTAACGCTAATTTAAAAGCCTAATATATACTAAAAAGATATCCGGCTAAAGTTAAGTATAGCTTATATAAACGCCTAGCTTAGCTATAGGTTATTTTTCACTCGATTATAGCGCGACGTACTAAGCCTTATATTAACCTTAATACTACCGTACTACTAACCGCCTAGAACTCGCTTAAACTACGTTTACCTCTACCTCTAGTATAGCGTTACTAGAGTAGCTACCGTTCTAATTCCTAGATATATCTAGTAGATAGAGTCTTTATAACGATAGTAAGTTTACGAACTACCTTCTATAATTATAGCTTCTCTAACACCTCTAGTAAATACCGAAATTATGTTTATAACTTAAGGCGTAGTATATGCCGACTAATACTTAAGTAAGATTAGTACCTCGAACCGACCTTCTATTTTTAATAGGCTTATTAACGATAATTACCTCCGCGCCTCCTTCGAATATAACTTTAATATACGTAAGAAGTCTAAGGCGATAGTAAACGTCTACGCGAATATTAACGCTCTATCTACTATAATCGGCTAGATCTCTATAAACTACTTCGATTACGGATATAGCCTCTACTTCGAGTATACTATAGTAATAGATAGTACCGGTATAGAGATGTTCGACGGTATATATATAAATTACGTCGTTACGGGAGTTATAAAGAAGTATAGCCTTAATAAAGGTACGTCTATTTAAGGAATATAATACTTCCTATTATTAACCTACTATAGCCCTTAAGCCGTATATTAGTATATCCGTTATAGATACTTATTCGATTCGTCTTATACGCTACTATGTCCGCGTACCTATCGCGGAATATAGTAGTTATAGTAGCGAAGCCGATCTCCGGAGCCTCGTAGCCGACTTAACGGCCTACCTCTATAAACTTACTAACACCTTAAGCTACGGTAAGCTACTCGAGATTAGGACTTTAGTAAGAGGTTATATCTTTAGCGTCTATAGAACGAAGAATAAGGAAGAGATGCCGGATAGTAGTACTAAGTCGTCTACTAGTAAGAATAAGGATAATAATAGCTTCGACGTTAGTAGCGATACTAGTAATAGTAGCGATAGAGGGGGTAATAATAATAGGGGTACTAGTCGTAGTACTAATAAGGGTAGATAGAATAGTAATAGTAAGAGTAAGGATAGTAGTAAAAAGAGGAAGCTCGGTAAAGGCGACGGTTTATATAATAGTAACGAGTTAGATAAAGAGTCGGACTTCGAGCCTAGCGATAGCGGTAGTAATAGCGACGATAATAATAAAGACGAGGTAGTAAAGTTAGCTCTATTATACCTACGTCTAGTAGACTAGGATATAGATATACTAATTTAAGATATAGAGGGCTATATTATAGCCGCGAGTAGAGAATAAGGATTAAGACTTACTACTTTAAGGAGTATAAGGTACAACTAGAGGTTTAGTAGGTAGTATAGTATACGTATCGACGCTACTAGCCTAGAGTAGTAATACGATAGTACGTTAAGACTACGTAATTCTATCTAGTTAACGTTCGGTATATCTCGTAGTAAGTAGTCGTACTATAAATAACTAGTAGATGTCGTTAGCGTAAATAATAGTTAAGTATATTAACTATAAAGAATAACGCGCGACTCGGTAGTAACTTAATATATATATATTAAGAGCGACCGGCCTCGTAGTTACCTTATAGTTAACTTATACGACTTACTAGACGTAGCCGACTTACTAGTAACTCGCTAGTAACTTAGGTACGACTCGCTAGGCTCGTACGCGACTTTATATAGACTATAAAGAACAACGTACGAATTAGTAGTAACTAATATATATATATTACGAGCCACCGGCCTTATAGTTACCTCGTAGTCGACTTATACGACTTACTAGACTCGGCTAACTTACTAGTAACTTACTAGTAACTTAGGTACGACTCGCTAGGCTTATACGCGACTTACTAGCCTTATCCGCGACTCGTAAAATTACTAGACTCGCGTTTTGAATTTTCGTAACGAAGAGGTTTAAGTAAAAGTATACTATATATTACGATTATATATAGAGAGGGTAATAGCTAGTCGAACGGATAATATAGGAGTAGACGAAGTTAAAGAAAACTCTACGTATAAGGTTAAGAAGGAATATCTAAAGGACCTAGAAGGTACGAGTAGAACGCGAGGTCCTTATCGATATATATAGGTATAAGCAGTACGAGGAGTATAAGGATACTAAGGTCCTTGCGCTCCTTAGGATTTATTTTTTTCGTAACGTAGTCTTTATAGGCTACGTAGTAGTAATAGATTTAGTAGTAGCTAAGTAAGTTTTAGGGGGATAGTAGGAGGGAGTTAGGAAAGAAGGAGGAGACTATAGATGTAGATACGACCATATAAGATCGAGGTAGACTAGGCGTAGTAGTACTATACTAGAAGGTGTCCTAGAGGTATAACCTATACTCTTTAAACTCCTTCCTAGTCGTACCCTCGAGAGTAGGCGTAGATAATAATTTCGTCTAGGCTTTAATAAGGACCTTCTATACGGTCTTATTCTACTACTTTTCGCCGTCTATATTTAGCGGTATCTAGAAGAGGGTATAGCTATAGTAACGAGGATCTAGGTTAAACCCTTAGGTATATTCGAAGATTATATAGTAGCCGTAGAGGTCTAGGATTATCTAGTAGGTAGGATCGAAGTCTTATAAGGTTATAGAGCTTTAGTAGATAGTAGATACGGAGTTAAATTAGGGATAAACGGGAATAGGAAAGGAGGAGTTTAATATACCTAGATCTTCTTAATAATAGGATTATAAATAATCTTATTAGATTTACCGTAGCGAAGATACGCCTAACGACATTCCCTTAGTAGTAGTACCTCTCTCTCCTACTTAGCTAAGACCTCGCTATTATCGCTATCTTTATTAGTAGCTATACTCTTAGCCTTACGCTTATAAGAGGTCTACTTCTTTAGCTCAAGGCTAGTAGCTAGCGTCTCGGTATAGTTCTTCTAGGTAAGTCTATAATTCAAATTAGTACTATAAGTAGGAATATAGGTATAGCTTAAGTACGTATAGTATCTAGCCTACTAATTCGTATATTACCGTTAGTAGTAGGCGCCGTTTTAGCTAGTTTGGCTAATATAGTAGGTACGGTACTATTAAAGTCGAGGTAGTAGCTAGTAGTATAGTAATTATTTAATTTAAAAGAGAGTAAGCGAGCGAGTAAGTAGCGGGTAGTATAGAGTATTAGTAGTAGTATAGTACTTACTTAAGTAGAGAAGTCGAGACGACTCGAGATATAAGGTATAGTCGTAATTATACTATAGCCTACGCTAATCTACTTTAAAACACGCTATTAATATAGTTTAATATAGTATACGCGGCGTATACTATACGTAGTCGTATAGAATTAGATTAGTATAGTTCCCGGCATTTACGTACCTTAGATCGTACGTATCTTATACGAATAGTATTAATTCTAATCTTTACGAACTTATATAGTAATAAAGTTATAGAGCCGTTTAGTTACGTATATATATTTCACTAGTATAAACATTTACGAACACGGCGAACTATAATTATTAGAACTATAAGAACCCTAGACCCCTCTTATATATACCTCGAAAACGCGCTAATAGGAGTTTCGGGTTTCTAGAATTTCACTAGTTAGCTACTCTAGGTATACCTCCGTTCTCCTAGTTAAAGCGTAATATACGCTAAGAAAGTAGGGTACCCTTATACTAATTTAAGTAACGGCATCCTAAAACAATACTACCGGCTACTATATATATAGAAGCGCTTAATATCGTTTATATTTATAGCTAGTAGATTATAAAAGGTGTTATTATGCCGTATATAGGTAGTTATTATAGCTATTATTACTATCGTCTATTACTATACGCTCTACTAGCTCTATATAGTTAATTGTTTACGTTATCGGCTTATAGATAGAGCTTATGTTGTTGCCCTTCTATACCTTCGTAATATACTCGTAAATATATTATCGTATCGCTACGCTATTACTCTTAATAGTATACTTCTTATAAGTTAGTAGTCGCTCCTCGTAGTAGTAAAGGGACTTAATTAGATATAGATCTAGTAAGTTTAGTAGCTATTCGACAAACCTAATATCGTTAGTAATAATAAACGGTATAAATAACCGTCGTACCTTCGTATAAGAGCCTAGGTTATCCTTAGTAATATAGACTAGACGATTATTACTACTACGCTCTTACTACTTTACTTATAACGCAATATAGTAGGGAAACAATAGCTCTATATAGATATAGACTATATACTATACAAAGTCTATACTATTGCGCTTATTAGTACGTATCTATTTAGATAAGGGTATTAGATAAACCTTCTTAATCGTTAGAGTATATCGTTATCTAGTTCCGGCGCTAGTATAGTTAGCTCTTATACGTTTACGATATTAGCGGTTATCCTCGTTATACTCTTTAAGGTACTAGTAATAGTATTAATACTCTTAAGTTCCTTTAATCCTCGCTCTTATACGTTAATACTATATTACGAAAAAAAAAATCCTAAGGAGCGTAAGGACCTCGGCGTTCTCGTACTCCTTATACTACTTACTTCTATATATATCGAAGAGGACCTTATACCCTACTCGCGCCTCTACGAGGACCTCGCGCCTCTTACTCTACTCTAGGACTAGCTTTCTCCTCGCTTTCTCCTTACTTTTATACTCTTTTCTAGTATAGAATTCAAGTAGTAAAGATAAAATCGATTCTTATCTATATAATTTCTATTCTAGCTAAGTCGAAAGAGCCTCTACTCTTATCTCTTCCCTTTCTTTTAATCGATCGAAAGGTCGCGAGTTCGAGTCCTTCTCTTTTATAACTAAGAAAGAGAGGTAGAGTATACGCGTATCCTTCTCTTTTACGACCGAGAAAGAGAGGTAGAAAGAGAGTAAGAAAGAGAGCGAGAAAGAGAGCGAGAAAGAGAGTAAGAAAGAGAGTAAGAAAGAGAGTAAGAAAGAGAGTAAGAAAGAGAGTAAGAAAGATAGGTAGAGTACGTATATCCTTCTCTTTTCCGACTAAGAAAGAGAGTAAGAAAGAAAGGTAGAAGAGTATAAAAGAGAGTATAGTTATCCGATAGTTCTACCTTTTCTCGAGTATAAGGATAGTATATCGAGCGCGAGAAGGATAATAGTATATTAAGTATAAGAAGGACGGCGGCGTATCGAGTATAAGAAGGACGGTAGCGTATTAAGTATAAGAAGAATAGTATTATATTAAGCGTAAGAAGGATAGTAGTATATTAAGTACGAGAAGGATAGCGTATTAAGTACGAGAAGAATAGCGTATCGAGTATAAGAAGGACGATAGCGTATATATCTATAAAGATATTAGTAAAGAGATCGAAAGGTAGGTAGACTCGAGGTAGAAAGAGAAGAGAAGTAAGATATAATAAGAAGGTAAATAAAAGAACTTAGTAGAGAGAGAGAAGGAAGAAGTAAGACGCGACGAAGGTAAATAAAAGAACTTAGAGAGATTCGAGTTAGATTCGAGTTAAATTCAAGTTAAGAAGGTAGGGTTTTAACTCTTACTCCTACTCGCTTTCTACTCGCTTCTAACTTTCGTATCTCGGAAATCTTAGAAGCTACTTACGGATTCTACGAATTCTAATTTTTTTTTCGTAACGTAGTATTAATTATTTAATTACTCTACGAGCTTATCTACCTTCTTCTTTAGCTCGTTCGTTTCTACTACTATCTCTAGAGCCTATATATAATATAGACGCTCTATATATATATCTTTATACGTAGTAGTCTATTACTATACGTTAAGCTAAGGTTTATCTATCTTACTATATAGTAGCTTACTATCGAGATAGGAAATATATATATCTAGTAAGCCTCTAATACTTAGCTTCTTCTTATCGACCGTAATAAATAGGGCGTTACGAGAATAGTAATTAAGTAAGAGTTATTCGTACTAAACGAGGCACTTATCTTTATTCTTATACGTAAGTCGTTACTATTAGAGGGTATATCTACGAACAATCTTCTTATACTACTACTTATTAGTATCGCCTTAAATATATACTTAAGAGTAAAGGATAGTATAAACCTACGGCGCTAAGAGCTACTATATAAGGGAGGTATTATATAGTTATATATTACTATTAACCTCTTAAAGGATACCCTTACGATAGCTATTACTATATAGTAACTTACCTTTAAGTACCTCTTCCTTTAAGAGTATACTACTATTAGTAGTATCCTAAACTCTACGGTTAGTAGCCTCGATAGGATTAGCCTATTTATATCGTTCGTAAATAGCCTCTAATATAGCTACTAATAGTCTCGAGCTAGAAGTATAATATAGTAGAAGCCCTTATTTTAGCTATAGTACTTATAGGTCGAGATTCGTTATATATAGCCGTCCTATTATATCCTACTTCCTTAAAACCTCTTACTATATTAGCCCTAGTACCTACTTTATAATACTCTTTACTACTCGATAAACTATTAATATATTATACTTTAGTTATATAGTAATAGCTCGGAAGCTAAGTCTACTACCTTCTCGGAGGCTAAAGGTAGTTATTCGTTCTATATAGTTAAGCTATCGATACTAGCTACTAGGGCTAGAAAGTATATTCTCGTTATTCTTATTATCTAAAGGTATTATATAGGCTTAGGGCTTACTCGATATCTACTACCTAACTATATTATCTATACTTAAGCACGTCGAGTCGTTTAGTAAGGGCTTTAATAGTTAGCTCTAATTCCTCGACCTTCTCTCTTAGCTCGTCGGATATTAGGTTTCTTAGACTAGGAGGCGTCTCGTTTTACTAGTATATAATCGTATATTTATAGTAGAGATATTTATTATTACGTTTATACCTAAATTTATTTAAATTGGTTATAGTTTGGTTGTGTAATTAATTATCTACGATATTAAACTGGAGGAGCTAGTGAGTGTGGAATGTTTGTTGTGATGACGTAGTGTTGCGGTTTGACCGTAAAAACGGAGGTATGTAGGGCGACACACCGACAATGCCCTCCAAGGCAACAATTGCAGAGGCGCAGCTCACGCAGGAACTCGCCACCGCACACGAGCGCATCGAGAGCTTGGAAAATGGGTTGCGTGGATGATAGATTGGGCTCCCTCGTGCACAACAGCAGGCAATCCCTTCCGCCCTCACCACCGGCGTCACTGCCGCTACAAGACACGTCGTCCAAACTGCAGTACCTCTCAATGCATACAGCTGAACATCTGCTTCCGCTGCGACAACATGGGCATTCGAGCTATTATGGATCCTGTCCGAACCACGACTGGCGTGCACGCTCACGCTCTCGAGAGCCTGCTCAGTCGTCAAACGCCTCCGGCACCAACACCTCGCCGCTCTCGTGCCTCACCAACCGGTCGCAAAGTGTCTCCGCTCGGATCGCTGACCTCTCAACTCACTGCGCTCGAAAAGCAGCTGGTCACGCAGAAGATCCTGCCATCAACAACTCCCTGCTCCGTCATGTTGCGAACGACCCTCTACCCGGTCAAGCCACACCACAACCACCTCCAGCTGTCGCTCTCCACGACGGCACCGAATCAGAACACGAAGAATACGAGGTGGAGGCGGTCCTTGACATGCGTAGTCAACAGGGAGCAAGAGCAAGAGCAAGAGTAAGAGCAAGAGCAAGAGCAAGAGCAAGAGCAAGAGCAAGAGCAAGAGCAAGAGCAAGAGCAAGAGCAGTGCACTGGGAAGGATACCCACGTTCAGAGGCCACATGGGAGCCCGCTGAACGTATCGTCAAGCATGGCAGACTTTCATCACAATCACCCTGAGTTGTCCATTCAAGTCGCCTTCAAACCGCCACCAGACTGGAAGCCCAACGAGTTGAATCTCGCCGGCGACAGTCCATGACCCTCTCGAGGATCTGTGGTAGGCGCTTCTATGAAGGTCGACACGAGCAGTTGGCTGAGGCCGTGCGAGTGCGCCTGATGGTTGCGTGGGTTGATATGGAGCAACGCGAGCCTGCTTCCAGGCTCTGTGAATGGTGATTGTCACCGTTCATGCTTGATGAACGGACACGGAGAAGCTGAGCTGCAACGACGAGTGTCTGCTGCTACACTTCAGGCCCTTTGCAGCTTGTTTGGGGAAGAAGACCAAGACAGCCCTTCTCAAAGGTAGGGGTCTTACTTTGTTCGCGGTATGCATATCCCTTCTCTTTCCTCAAACCTCCTCTCCCTCTCGCTCTCGCTCTCCCTCTACCCGCATCCCCGAGACAGGGCGCACCGACCGCGTCCTGAGCCGCATCAAGCAGGACAACGCCTTCCACTGCACCCTGCGCATCGCATCTTCCTCCTTCTCTTTGTTCCCCGCTACCTCTCAATCCATGTCTGTTCTTGCGGCCATGCCATGCTAGAAACAGAGACGCGGTATGAGAGCACAATGCGTTTGGCTTAATCGAGGATTTGTTCTACATGCCTTCCGTGGAGACTGCTGGCTACCGGTGCTCTTACTCGCAGGAACAAGGTCGGTCCAGCATTGGTCAAAAGAAGTCGCATCGTCCAAGCAGGTTGCACATCTCCAGAGTTATGGCTGAAGGAGTCAAGTTTGGAACATCCTATCTCTGCAGCACCGCCCAAAGCGGGCGCGCCGCCTTGGTCGAGTACCTCGCTAAGTCGGTTCTGCTACGCCACGAGATCGCTCGCTCTTGCTCGGCGAGACCGGAGACTGTGCGAGTATCGATGGCCGCCTCATCTCCACCTTCGACGTGCCATCCTTCTTGATCCATCTCGTGTTCAAGTTCACAGTTGGCAGCAGATCCTCGTCTACGATTGTTCTCTGAATCCCTCGAAAGTACAGCCGGATCCTCCAGCACATCACGAACCTCAACTCACGCCTCCTCAGCAGCCGTCAACGCCTCCAGCGGTCACATCGTCGACAACGGTAACATGAGCCTCTGCTCCGAACCCTCGCCGCTCTCGCACCCTACTAGCCGGACGCACGACAAGCTTCGCCTTCGAACACGCCGTTTACTTGGTTCGCATTTTGTACAACGCGATCACGTTCGCCACGCCCTCCGGACAACTCGTCCAAGGCTCGTCGGCCTGCAGCGCTCTTCGTTTACTGCCCTCAATGAGGAACTAGTCACTCAAAAGGCGCTTCGATCAAAGTCACCACTCCGGAACACAATCGCAGATAGCTGGACTGCCCTCACGACTCCACCGACACCGCGGGCCGCTGCACCGGCGGCAGACTTACCGACCATCGCATCTACGAGTGCTCCACCACCATCCGCACCTGTCGCTTTACCGGCAGGCATAGTACCAGCTACGGAGTGCCGCTGTCGCGCGAACTTTCATCAGCTGGCTTGATCGGGCATCGGACCTCCCCTACGCATAACTTGTGCAAATTGGCAAGCACAGTTCCGGAGCATTACAATCCTGCACGCCTGCGGTTTGCCTGCGAGAATGGAGAAGGTCTTGATAATAAGTGGCGATCTCCTCGTGTCATATCGCTCGTCGACATCTCAGCAGTGCTCACATCTGAGGATGAAAGCCAGTACCTCCTCGATCAAGCAGTTGACCGGCCTGGACCTGTGCAGTGGTGCAGGACTGATAATTGCCTCATTTGAGCTTGAGCATGTGTGCAGAGCGCCACCCATGTCTCCGGCGCACTAACCATTGGCGGCTTCAAGCGCTCGCTGTCGCCCTCTCCGAGCATCACCACAATCGAACGACCTTTGCCTGCAACGACTGAATTTTCTTCCAACCGAACCTGCCTGGAGACGCAGCATTTCGCCTGATGTGAAGTGCACGCTCTTTGGAGGCTTGCTACAATGTCTCGGAGACCGCAGCCGTACGAGTTTCAAGAGTTGTGGTGTATTCTTACTCATCAGTCCGCCCGCCGCCGAGAGATCGTCGAGCAATACATCACATCATCCAGTCTCTGATTGCATTTCCAACAGGGGCAGCGCGCTACTTGCTGCATTAATATCAAGCGACATGCTACTACACACATTAACGCCGAAATGTTATGTTCCAAGAAGTCATTCCAACAGGATTCGCGGCAATTCCAGCCGCCGCACTTCTGAGTGTTCTATTGCTCTTGCGACTGGCTATTGTCTACTGCCTCTCACTCTCGCTGCTTCAAGTCTTCTCACTACCATCAACCTTCGACATGCCGATATGCCGACTTTAAGGTACAGAACAGTCGCTAGACACCTCCCAGTCTGGCTGCTCCAGGTCTACTTGTTGATGTCGACCTTCAACCTACCGACGGTGCAGGTTGCAGAAGAAGCTGCCTCAAGTAGTCTCATTACCATCGACCATCAACGAGTGGACCGTGCAGGTACGAAAGACTCGCCAGGCGTCTTCCGTTACCAAGACCCGTCCGTCTTGCTCAGAAGCAGCGTTAGGAGATTAGACATACCAAGGCGGTGTCTACTCTTTACTATTTCAATACCGAGGATGCTGATATGACGCGAAGAGCGGGTAGGCGACGAGGAAATCAGTCAAGATGCGTGTTTGCATGCGAAGGGTATGCTCATTACGATGTAGGAGGTGGGTAATACCGATCGAACACTCTTCGTGCCGCTTTAACATCGACCATCTCTAACATCGGCTATCCGCAAAGCAGAGCGAACGAACGAACGCGCATACCGTCTTTTCGGTGCGGACAACATGACTGTGTCACACTCGGTGTCAATCGAACCATTGACGTGATGGCTTCGTACTGCGGCTTGCCTGCATCCTAGAAGACAAGAGGAGGAGCGTGCACGGCCATTATTCCCACCAAGTGACAAACCGCAAATACTCCCTCGCACAGCCATTCACCCCCTCAACGACTCCGCCGCCGCCCCCACTCCTCCACAAACTCAACGGATCCAACAAGCCCAACAACTGCGCTCGGATTTCTTCCCGCATCGCAGTAGAATCGTCGTCTAGCCCAGCTCCGTGTAACACGAGCAAGTTCTCGATGGTCAAGTCCATTTGCTGGAGGGAGCGGTATTGCCGAGCGAGGGCATCTTCCGACATGTCCTGCATCTGGTGTTGCATTTTAAGGAGGCCTCGGTGTGTGCTCATCACGGTGTTCAGCCGCTGCGCGAGTTCTATGGTCCCGATTGACGAGGGCTCTGGGACGGGGACCGAATTCCACGGACTCCTGATATCGTTGATGTTATCCGTCGTCGTCGTCGGGAAAGAGTCCGCTACAGGAGCGAAGCGATGGAAGACCGGCTCTTCGTGCTTGACGGCACCACTGCAGCTGTGGAAGCGGTGGTGGCGGTGGAAGAAGCACCCGGCGAGGTAGAGGTTTCCCGAAACGATGGACCCCAGCACGTCCATGACGCAGAGGCAGATGACGAGACACTCCACGAGGGTTAGAGAAATGCGATAATTCTTTCCTCGCTCCTCGGGTAGTGGGATGTCTCGGTGAGACTTTGGCTGCGGATGGATAATGCCAGAATCCAGGGACTGGGCTCGCTGGGTCGATTCATGGTCTCGCTCGAATTCGGACCTCGTGCGTTGAAAGTCCTCGGACATGGTTCGCTTGGTGGCCTGTCAGCTTGGAAATGAAAAAAAAAAACACAATCGTGTCAATGGGAATTGCTTTACGTACTCCGAGGTTGCTCGTCGCCGATGTGTTAGCCAGGAAGCATCTGCTTGATCCTTCACGTAGCGCAGCGATGGCCTCTGCCTGATTTGCGCTTACATACCCGCGAAGCTGCGATGATTATGTAGTCAGTCTCAGTCATCTCTGCGAGGAAGCAACATGGCCAACACAAACCTGAAACAACCCCGACTCTTTGCCTCCCACGAAATTTCTGCGTGGTGATTTCGCCTGTTGATGCAGGACGGCGTCTTCATCGTCCAGACCAGTGTCTGGCTTCTCCACCGATCTTTTCCCTTGGTGGCAGTCTCGGTCAGCATTTCCAGCCAAATCAGTGGTTTTTTCCACCACCAGATCCTCCTTCTGATGAAGCCCAGCATCTTCATCGCCCAGACCGGTGGTTTCCTCCTCCACCGCCGGGTGCACCTCCTGATGCAGCTCGGCATCTTCATCATCCCGATGCAGCTCAGTATCTTCATCGTTCGAAACGGTGACTTCTTCCTTGGCCGCCGGGTCTACCTCCTGATGCAGCTCGGCATCTTGATCACCCCAATGAAACTCGGCGTCTTCATCATCCCGATGCAGCTTGGCATCTTCATCGTTCGAAACGTCAACTTCTTCCTCGGCCGCCGCGTCCTCCTCCTGATGCAACTCGGCATCTTCATCATCCCGATGCAGTTGATCGTCATCACCGTCTGAAACCACGTCTTCCTCCACCACCGAACCAACATCAAGTTCACGCTCATGTCGCGAATCGGCCATCGAACCTGCAGCGTCTTCCTCACCAGTGAAGGGTAGTTCGACCTCCTGGTATTGTTGGCCAGCTACAAGAGGCGGCGGAGTAGCGGTGCGATGGATGGTCGCTGCCGTTGTTTGTGCTATCGAACCCGTTGAAGATTGGACTGGACTCAGGAGATGGTCGGATGGCAAGGGTGCGGCGTCGTCGGTCGTGGATAGCGTATTGTCCTCGTCATCATCGGCGGGTATTACGGGTGACAACGCCAGTCGTTTGGCTGGTTGCGTGAGGTTCGAGTATTTTCCCTTCCGTTTCAGTGTCGGCTGTGCGATTGATGAGGACGCTGGAGGGGTGGGTGCATGGAATATTCCCCTCCTCCACTCACGCGCTTCTTCTGTTCTTGACCTTATTCTTGCTGGTGAAGGCCAGGGAGTATCGGTGTAACGACCGCGCCGGCGCGGTGATGATGTTCTCCGTGGGCGGCGCGGTGATGGTGTTCGAGGCCTCGGAAAGTACGGAATGTACGGAGCGGGCTTGAAGTATTCGGGAATCTCGCGGGGCGTGTACCTGAGGGGTGCAGCAGGTCTCTCGCCTCGCGCTCTCCTTGGCGACCCTTGCTGCCGTGGTGGCGGATCGATCAATGGTTGTGCTGTCGTGTGTGCGTCCTCGTGCGATGGTCGATGCGGCGATGCTTCCATCATGTCGCTCCCGGTGAGGTGTGCTGTGGAAAGAATGTCGAAGATGTCGGATGCAGGATGTCATGTCGTCGAGATGCCTCCATGGTGGATGGAATAAGAAAGATGTTCTTCATTACCGGGACCAGCCGTGGTGGGAGGATTGCTGTCGTTCGGCATGGCTGCTCTCCATGTTTCACAAATGGAAATGATGGGACGAGACCCGGCAAGGGAGACATGCTGCTGCTGTCGAGCGACGACATTGCTCTCAGAGTCTTGAGGTCCGATCAGACGACGCCGACGCCGAGGGTGTTTTGTTTTGTTTTGTTTTGTTTTGCCCTGCTTCAAATTTTTCACAAGTCCTCGACTCCTCGCTCGTCTCGTTACCCAGAATGTGTCCGATTGTGATTGTTGTGATCGTGGAGAGTTGTGAGATCCGACATGACACGACTCAACGTTCAACGTTGGCTCCAGATCTCGGTGTGGTGTTGGATTCAGGTACAGTGTCAGATCTCGGTGCAGTGTCAGCTCAGCTCAGCTCAGGTTCATTCATTCCCTCTTCCACCCTCTCTCAAAATGTCGGTTTTCTTTTCTTCTTCCTCGGAAAAACCCACTCCTCATGCACCGGACGACGATGACGAGACAACCATATCGGGATGGCCGGACGCGGACATCTCGGCTTGGCCTTGTCCATCATCATCGCCCTACTCTTCAAGCCATCAGCACCTCATCCCCTCGATCAAAGTTATCAACACCTCGTCTCCTCGATCAAAGATGCAACCCGCTCTCCTCGATCGTCCTCCTATGGGTTCCTGGGAGTGTGCTGGACTGCAGCCAGTTATGCTCTCGGGGGCTCAAGGGTGATGCTCCTGCGACGAGTGCAAGCCGTGGACACATTGAAGAATCATCAGCCAAGAACACGACCGCGTTAGACCACTCGATTTGCACCAGCTGCAAGACATCCAGACGACACATTCGCCTTTGCAAGCAGCCTTCAAGAGGGACTCTCGACATTCTCCATTCGCTCAACACCGCTACGCGGCCACCACTGCCGACCATGCCATGCCGCATTCTCTTCACCTCCATCACACATATCTCCTCCGGTTCCATCAGTCGAAACTCCTCTCCGTTCGGCGACTACACTTCCTCAACACCGCATCCAAGCTCTTCGCCCCAGCCCTCAGGGTCTCGGATACAAACAATCTGTTCATCCGCAACAAGCAACTCTTCCCATACCTTGCCCAACCTCCTCAATCCTCCACAACAAAAAAGCTCGCTTCCAGTTCCAAGAGCAAACGACCATTCCGCACACCCAAGCCCTCTACTTGAGTCTCGTCTCCGGAGCCAGCCACCATTCGAAAAGCCACGGCCCAGTCTCCTTCCGACTTGATGGAATCCTCAACTCAATGTCAAGACCCGGCATGGACCACTCCAACTTCAAAACTCCATTCCAGCGAGACTTCTTATTGCGAAAACCAATCTTAATTCCATGGAACGATGTTCTCCGCGAGCGAGCCTTGCGAAGAAACGCCGGAGATCGACACAATCCTCGCACGACACAATTGCCCTTCCATCCGACCCTCGCGAAATTCCGAGCGGAGTTGCTCAGCAGCAAGCGTCGATTGAATGAATGAAACAGAGCTAGTTCCCAAAACTCCCAACAAGCACTGCCTGGGCTCTTGGGGGAAAATTTTCACAGTGGTACCAACGGCCGCAAGGGTTCGGCAGTAGCTCGACTTACCCACACGAAAGACTTCCCTTTCCATCCGACCCTCGCGAAATATACCGGCGGGATTGCTCGGCGGCATTGAATCGGACGGATCAGGGGCAGTTTTTTCAAGCCGCCAACAAGCACGGCGCAAGCTGCCTGGGCTCTGGAGGAAAAGGAAACCCCTCAATGGTACCAACGGCCGCAAAGGAGGTATGAAGGGTTCACAGCGGTGCTCGACTTATCGCACGATATACTTCCCTTTCCATCCGACCCCCGCGAAGTACCTACCGGCAGAGTTGCTCGGCGGCGTTGATCGGGCGGAGCAGGCAGTTTACCCAAGCCCCTGACAAGCACGACAACGAAAGCTGCCTGGACTCCGGAGGAGGGAGTGAATTTCAATGCATAGAGGGATCAGGCGGTGGTACTGGTCTCGCGGACTGTTAGGAGCCAGGCGCGGGTAAGGGTGAGAGGGAGGGATCGGTCGGTTGCGGACTTTCGGAGATTTCTTTTCGCTGCTGGCGATTAGAACGGCGAGACGGCGCCAGCGTGGAAGCAGGGTGTCCTCGCTCTCCCTCTACTACTTCAGCATGTAATTTCGCGGTAGTCTGGCCAGCTATCGTGGAGTCGCATGTTGGAGGAGGGGAGGCGGAGGGGAGGCGGAGGAGAGTATAGTAGAAGACTCCGGACTGACTCCTGTGACCACTATCTCGACGGACAGTCTATCCATACTACAAACCCCCCTTTTTCTTCTCCATCCACCCGCGTCGAAACGGTTCCTCGTCAAGAACAATCATTCCCCGTCTGTCTACACAGCAACATTCAGGTCCCAGCCCTTATATCTCATCCTCAAATCCGGCACATCTACCCCTAATCGCCACAACCACCGCAACGGACAAGCCCAGCACGAATCCTACTAGTTGACCCGCCTCTCTCGCCTGTGGCATCGTATTGTCTATCTCCACCGCCGCCGTCCTAACTGCTTCTTTTACCGCCTTATGTCGTTCCATTGAAGCTAAGCTATCGCACACCACCTACTAGCGAGATACATTAATCGAAGCGTGTAAGACGCGCGACGCTATACTTTACGAACTACACACCCGAGGAGAGAAAGTTGTTAACTAAGCTCGAGGCCAACTTCTCCTAAATACGGGGTAAAATCTACTAGCTTCGCGAAGGAAACGCTCACTAGATAAATATGCTTAGTAGTTATCTATGCCGATAGTTCCGTGCTATATACGGAGAAGCGGGAGGTAGAGGAGGCTCGCCGGCAAGGTAAATACGTCTCCGATAATAACCTTATTACCTACCCCGACTCCAGTTCGCCCGTCGACTCCATTTTCTCCGTCGTCGACACCTTATCTCTCTCTAGACTACCCTCTTCTATCTATATACTAGACTATCTTCTTAAGCTAAACGCGAATAAGCCGTAGTAGGCGACTATATATAATAGACGGGAGAACGTATTTCTAGGGCGTGTTCGGCTATATATAAGTTACGAAGATATAAGGAACGAGGAGTATATTAGCGTAAGGTACTAGTACGGAATTAGTAGAGTAGCGAAGCGCTTAGCGATGGAACATAGTATTATAGTATACTACCGAGACCGAGAGCCCTTCTCTTATCTCCTCGCTAGGAACCGCCCGGATAGGGAAACCCTTCGCCGCTATTGTCCCCGGTATCTCTATCCTACTATAACTAAGCTACTAAGAACTACGTAGCGATGTACTAGTATATGCGGTAGTAATATAGCTACCTTAATTACATTACGCCGTCTAGTCCGTACGAAAAGTTAATAGTCTATCTAGAGTTATTACTCCCGATACTCCTAGATACTAAGATATTCTAGGTTACTTAATTTCCCTTCTCTAAAGTACTAACACGCTATTTTAGATATAATGTTAACCTTATTATACGTTTTAGTACCTTATCGATTACTATAGTAGTATATAGGGTAAAGGTATACTCTAGTAAGGTAATAGGGCCGTTTAGGCGTCGTAGTTAATAATAAGTAGAGATAGGGACTAAGGAGTTCTAGTAGTAGCTACGATAAGTTTATTTTAGAAGGGTAGGCTAGGTAGGTAAGAACGTTATTGTCGTTAGTACTTATAACTCTAATAGAGGCGTAGACTAAAACTAAAGTATAGAAGGTATCGAAGTACTATTATCGAGGTCCGCTATTATCGAGGTCTACTATTATTAAGGTCTACTTTTATCGAGGTCTACTATTATCGAGGTCTACTATTATCGAGGTCTACTATTATCGAGGTCTACTATTATCGAGGTCTACTATTATTACTATTGTTATAGTCTACTATTATCGAGGTCTACTATTATCGAGGTCTACTATTATCGCTATTGTTATAGTCTACTATTATCGAGGTCTACTATTATTACTATCGTTATAGTCTACTACTATTACTACTACTAACGCCTACTATTATAGACGTCTACTATTATTACCTTAGGATTATTTAGGGTAATAATGTTACTTAGTACGTAATTAGTCTTTTATTTAGTATATACTAAGTATAGCTAAGCGAAGTATACTATTCTCGCTATTCTCTATATCCTTAAGTCGTCCTAAGAGGCCGGCTAGTATAGAAGAGAGCGCCTCTACTATAGTATCGTCTAATATAATCGTAATAATAGTGGGTTTAAGCTTATAGGTATTCTTACCGCTAATATTAAGGAACTACTAAAGGATCGTAGAATTATCCCCTTAAACTATAGTAAACCCTAGTATAGTATCGAGTTTATAAACTACGTAGAGAATTAGTTAGTCTAGGAGGATAGAATAATAGAGCGGACTACTATAGTCCTCTAGGCTTATAGCTTCGGCCTAAGTAAAGGTTAGGGCGTATAACATAGTATTACTACTTATTATCGGGATAGGAATAAGGAGAGAAAGGACTTAGTTATAGTTTTAGTCCGGACTTTATAGTATATTAGTATAACTTATAGACTAGACTTATCGAGAGAACGAACGTACCTTAGTATACTCTTAATACTTTATAGTATCCTACTTACTATAGTATCCGCTAGCGTAGGCTTATCTACCTCTATCGTAAGTAGACTAGTAAAATAGGTTAGGTAGTACCTATCCGAATCCTAGTCTATAACAATAATTCCTATATAGTCGAATTAGTAAATCGTACTATAGAGTACCTAACTATAAGTAATATACCGTAACTCTAGCTACTATAGTTTATTAGGGTCGCTAGTAAGGTAGGGAGAGGGATTAGGATACTAGTAGAATATTAGATATTATAGAGATTTACCTCGAACTACGCCTTAACTACTACTAATAGGTCGTTTAGGGTATCTACTACTAATTCGTTAAATACTAGATATCGTACGTCCCCGACTATTATAACTAGCTCGAGGAATAACTAGTAATATACTATAAGTAATAAGCTCGGTACTATAACCTACCCTCTATAAGTACTAGTCTCGGGTAATAGTTCTTTAGTAGTAGACTACGAGTAAATAGCGTAGTCTCTATTATATTCGTACTTTTCTAGGATATCTTTACCTAATAGATATAGGTTATAGTCGTTTAGCTAGTCGGCAATATTCTCCGGCTTACTATATAGGCTAATATCGGCCTTATTAAATACCTTTACGTAGCCCTCCTAATAGTCGCCTTCTAGGATATAGTAGAGGGTAATCTAGTAGTACTATTTTATAGTTAGTAACGCTTTCTTTACCTTATATACGTCGATATTCGAGCCCTACTCCTAACTAAAGTCGACTATAATAACCTCGAACTTACTAATATAGTTCGCCTTTACTACCTAGCGATCTAGAAGGTATATAATAGTAGAGATTCTAGACGCTAGCGCTTTAAGAGGTAGGTCGAACTCTACTATATACTACTCTATAAGCCTCGCGTACTTCCTAGCTACCCGATACTTATACCTTAGTATATATTTAATAGTTTTATCTACTAGGAGGGCGTTAGTAATTATATATAAAAGGTTTTCTTAGCCTATAGGATATAACGTTTTTATCGGCTACTTATTACGGATTCGACCTACGATATACTCGATATTATCGACTATTAGCTAATTTATTATTAGGATAGAACGTACCGTAGTATTAGGTATATAGGAGCTAATAAACTTAGACGCCTAGATAATACTTCTTATTATTTACCTAACGAGCTCTTATAAACGGAATCTAGGCGGTTACGTTCGCTAGGCTACTATAGTACGTACCTAAAAGTACCTATAAATATTATATATAGCTTACTAATCCCGATATCCTAGTAGTAGATCGTATATAGAGGATTAATCTACCTACGTAGGGTAGGAACGGCTACTAGTTATATACCCTACTAACGATATTATCTAATTCTAATACTATCCGGTTTATAGTTCCCCTATAATCGCAATCGTATTACTAACGATACTACTCTTTATAACGAACTCTACCTATAGACGTATATATAAAATATATTATCCGTTAGGTTAAGGGTTAACCGAGGCTAGAACTCTTCTAGTAGTAGAAGTACTATCTATCGTAAGCCCGATAGGTATACTATATATATAACTCTAGCGTAGAGATAGCTATAGTACGTCTCCCGCCTTAGATAGGCCTTTATCTAGCGTCTAGCTATTTACTACTATATACTCCAAATATACTAGTAGAAATTCTATATACGTATTACTAGTATACTCGATATACTATTAAGCTCGGTATTAATAGAGGTCTATACTTGTTCGGGTAGGTCTAGGACGTATAGTAGTTCCGGATTAAGCTAGGAGATAGCGACTACGACTATATATATACTAAATAGTAGAGGCGATTTATCTACTAGAGGTACGAATTTCGAGGCGTATACTTAATATTTCTTAAGGTACTACGCCTTCCTCTATACTACGACTAAAGTACGTAGCGTAATATACGTAAATTTCTCTTATAGTATACCTAACGTTAGTAAGCCTAGCGACTTCGAAATCTACTATCTTAAGTAGACTTACTAGCTATCCTACTAGCGCTAATAGACGTCGCGCTTTAAAGAATAGGTTATATTCCGAAACTACGTTAAACCTAATTACTAGAGCCTCGTTCCTTATTAGGGCACTCGAACCGATAGCTCCTATATCGAGTATATTAAAGATAAAGTCTACTAGTAGACTTTCGATAGCTACTAGGCTATACCCTACTAGGACGCGTTCTTAATACTAGACTAGCTATACTGGCCTATAGCCTAGTTATATAAGTAACGCGCTTAGCGCTACGGATAGTAACGATATACGTTAATTAGGTAGGAAAGGATATAGGGAGTCTCCTTAGGTATCGGCGAGTAGAATATCGTAGAGTAGGTATAATCTATCCTAAAATAATAGTAGAGAACGTAGCCGCTTCCGCTTAAGAGAAGACTCGGCGAGGTACGGATAAGAGAGGCCGCTAGTCTATTATAGGTATTCTTTATATACGTTAGCTACTATAATCCCGAACCCGTAGCTACTAGGGACTAACTAAGAGTACGTTTAATACTAACGAGAAGTTTTCTAATAACGTTCCTATAGCTATACCTCTAGGTATACTTTATAATCTCTATAAGTATAGCGATAGCTCTACTAGTATAGTGGAAGGCAATTATTCGATAGAGTTTATAGAGCTCGTTCTAGAGGTCGCTAGTCTTCGGTCGTTCGTTCTAGGTAGGAAGGCCTAAATCTATAGTTCCGCCGGTCCGTAAATTAGAAAGACCTATCTCCGTTAGTAATTATACTCCCTACGAACGAAGTAGATATACTATCGAATAGTACGAAATACGTATCTATGGTAGCGTATATATACGTTATAGGATCGCTCGATAGGAGCGGTAGTAGATATAATATAACGTCCTAACGCTAGTAGTAGCTAAATAGACTAGGGACTAGTACGGGATAGACGTATAGATGCTCGTTATAGGCGATAGATAGAAGCCGTCGTCTAACCCTAGTAATATCGTTATCTATAGCCTACGATTTACTATAGAACTTAGACCTAAGCGCGAGGTAAGTATCGTCGAGTTATAGGGTATTTAGCGAGCCTACTTACTAATAAGGATAATCCGTACTTACTATACCTAGAACGCATACGTCGGCTTTATATTAGTATAAGAAGTTAGTATTATTATCGGTTATATAGCCTACTTCGATTAGTATAATTACTGCTTCTACTACGTACCTAGGTAGCTATATAGTAGTATCTATCGGTAGATTTATACTAGACCTAATATACGTCTAAACGTAGTAGTTATTAGGTATCTTACGGCTCGCTTTATCCGGCGTTTATAAGCTTAGGATAACGTAATACTCGACGTATAGGCCGATATATATCTATATTTACTTAGTAATAATTAATTCGCTCTAGAAGTAAACTTATACCCGTAATCCTATAGCGCCTATAGTACCTCTAGGAGAGTTATATAGTAGCTAGTAACGTTAAGTATTAGGCTACTAATATTACTCTAGGGACTCTCTAGTCTAACGAGACCCTCCGCTTATACTATAATATAAAGTTATTAGTAGAGGGTACGATCTTATATACTTAAGATATATCGCGCGGCGGTACTCCTTTATATAGGAAAGTACTAGGCTTAAGTCGGAGGTATTCTACTATTATTCTAGCCCGTACATACCTACCCTACTCGCGTTATATAAGAGAACGTAGCTCGAGAAAATCGTATTACTAGAATATATTCGTTAGGCCGGATAGTAGGAATATATATACGGCGGGCCGCTCTAGGTAACCGCTATATAGGTCGCTAATAATAAAGAAGTCTTTCCCTAGTATAGCTCTTTACTAGAATAATATCGGGTAGGATATAAGATCTAACGACTTCGTCTAACTCGTAGCGTATTCTTCGACTTAGAGTAAAAGATAACGTATACGTACGTAGTACTATATACGATCGTAGATAGGGAAGAGTAATCTACCGCTAAACTACCTATACGTAAGCTAGTTATTAGTAGTCTAGGTATAGTAGATAAATATATAGTCCGCGAGTAGATAGAATAGGTATAGTAGAAGGTATACGCTATATTCCTTATTATAATAGATAGCGTTTAACTCCTTATAGATATAAGCGCTAGGCGCGAGGACTATTATACTATACTCTACCTCTATAGCCTATTACGTTACGTATCCCGCTAGTAGGGGATATAGAATATTAAACTTAATCTCCTATAGTCGTAGCTCTATAATAGTATACTTAACGCTCTTCCGGGCTACCTTAGCGTTCTAGGTAATATATCGAAAGACTACGGCCTAGCTTATCTAGGTATAGCTATTAAGGAACGCCGATAGCGTACCGTAATTAGACTATCTATAGTCGACCTCGTTATATATTATATAGATAATATACCCGTTCCTATTGTCCCTAATAATAATATACTATAGCTTAAGTAGGTACTATAGTAAACGTTCTCCTAGTTACTTAAAACTAAGGTCTACTTATACCTTATACTCTACCTAGAGCCGGTCTATACCGCCTAGCGGAGTTAAGAAAAAGTTATAGATTAGAGGCGCTAGCGGATTATTATTAAAGTAGTAGCCTACGTCGCGTATTAGTTAATAAATGTCCTCTATCCGAGCGGTAGATAGCGCGTACTAGGGTATATAGTATATAGTAGAATAGAAATTACGTAAGACTAGAGTACGTAGTCGAAATCCCGTTATTATAAGGCGCGTTATAGGATTACGAAATTCCTACTTAGCTACTACTACCTTACGGCTACTCTCGTAATATAAAGTAGGGTTATAGTATAGCTTCCTACCTAACGCCGCCGTAACTATACTTATATAGGCCTCTACTAGATCTATATAGTATACTATATATTTATAGTAGGATATAGAAACACTATTAACTAGGTTATATAGCCTACGAGTAGGCGCTAGTACCTAATACCTCTAGACTTCTCGTAGTATAATACTAATATAATCTAGATCTAGGGGTAGTACTATAAAGAAGAACTCGGTATAATTAGTGTTCTAGATAACGCCCCTAGAATTAAAGTCTACGCTCCTACTATAATTATAGCTATATCCCTAGCTCTTAGCCTATTACCTATAATAAAGTTATTAGAACTTAACGTTAAATAGTATAAATTTAAGGTCTAGCCGTTACCTAGTACGCTATAGCGTTTTATAATCCGTCGTAGCTAATCTATATACTATATCTTCGCTAGAGACTACTAGCGTACCGTTAACCGGCGAGGCCTTAGGGCCTATTCGCCGAGGGTTAGCTTATAGAAGCGGCCTTACAGCTAATAAGCTCTTATATCTTATATATTTAACGCTAGCCTATTATAGGGCTTCGAAAAGCCGGGCCTCTACTATAAATCCATTAAGCGAAGATTCTCTCTCTATCTAGAATAGCCGCCGTCTAAGGCAATAAGCGAGTACTATATAGTCTTCGGGATATAATAGTACGTCCTCGAGGGTAGTAGGGTCGAGCCTAAGTAGATTAGATTCGCTAAAAAAGGCTACGATCTTAGATTACGTAGGCGCTATAGATAGGATAACTAAATTCCCGGACTTACTCTTAATATAGCGCCCTAAGTCGAGTAGTATTAGCGAGGTTTATAGGGCGGGTTAGTTCTAATAGAACGGAAGTAGAATAAAGTCGCCGAGCTAATACTCTATACTCCGTTTAAACTATACTACTAAGCTTTATAGTTTAATCGAAGTACTCTATCTACTTAAGTATATAGGCCGAAGAACTTCCTATAGTATAATATATTATTAGGAGATCTAATTTTTATTTCTAGAAGGAGACCCTCTATTTACCTACTAGCGGCTATCGCCTTCGAAAGATAGAGTGTAATTACGTAGAGGTCTATATATAACGCGACTTTTTTGACTTTAGCTATAAGCTAATCGTTCTAAGTAGGGGTTAAAACCTAGTCGACTATTATAGGGCCTTCGGTCTAATAACCTAAGGCGTCGCCTTATAACCGTATAGCTTATAGAGGATAATCTTAGAGTATACGGAAGTCCTAACGTACCCTATATACTACTAGGCGAAGGAGAGGACAAGAAGAGCCTTATAAGCTTATTAGATAATAAAATCCCTACGACGCGCGAGGTATAGCGTAGTAGAGAAGAGGGTAGAGATCTAATAGGACCTAACGTAAAGGTCAAAGCTAAAGGCGACTTACTAGTCTATTCCTTCGGCGATAAAGAGATAGAGCTAAACGAAGAAAAGGATATCTAGGGGCTCTTAGCGGATAGGGAAGAGATAGAGCTAAGCGAAGAAGAAGATATCTAGGGATTATTAGCGGATAGTAAAGAGATAGAGCCGAGTAAAGAAGGAGATTTCTAGGAGCTATTAGTAGATAGGGGAGAGATAGAGCTAAGCGAAGAAGAAGATTTCTAGGGCCTATTAGTAGATAGGGAGGAGATAGAGCTTAGTAAAGAAGAAGGTTTCTAGGGATTATTAGTAGATAGAGAGAAGATAGAGCTAAGCGAAGACGAAGACGCTTAGGCGCTATTATCTAGGGCCGTAGAGATAGATAGAATAGAGGATATAGGCGTATAGATAGTAGATACTATAGGGCGTAATTGTATTACTCGAGATATATATTAAACACGGACGACGCTAGTAGTAGTATAGTTCCTTAGACTAGCCCCGGATCTTCTTACGAACTCTAACTACGTTACGTTCCCTAATCTTTAGCGGCTTAGTATTTTATCTCTAGGCGCTATAGTATAGAGTTAGATAGATAGCGCGGACCTTAATATTAGTAATAGTTACGCTAGGTATTATTATACTTATATACCGCTATACTTAGTCTTTATAATATCCGCTAACTAGTAGGCTACGTAGTCCGCCTAATAGATTAGTTAGTCTATAGCTAATAGGAGGTAAGACGATAGCTACTAATTATAAATTCAAAATAGGTATACTACGCTACTATTAGGCGCTATCTAACTAGTAAGCCGAGGTTGTTCTCGCTAAGTAGAAATAGTACCTATCGGTCGCGGACGAGCTCTACGCTATAACTCTACTAGACGAGCTAATCTCTAGTAGTACGTTCGTACCGTATCTATAGGATAAGTATAGTCTCGAATCTCGATACTTCGGCGTTTACTCTTTAATCGCTAATACTATCTTATAGGGTAGTAATATAGACATTATATATACGCGTATATTACTATATAAAGACTAGCGCGGATATATTCTAGTTCTAGTAGGAATAGCGGGCGCGCTTACTATATAATACCTAGAAGTATTAAGGCGAGTATTATGTCGTACTCTTATTTCTTAGGTAGTATCTACTCTCTACTAGTATAAAGTAGCTAATCGACTATCCCGAGAGTATTATCGATAATAAAATATATACTTAGGGTATAATCCTTACCTAGACGTTCTACTTAGGTTCGATAGGCTTTTAAGAACGATTTTAGGACGATCTGGTTTACTTTAGAGATCGCTTCGAGGAGCGGGTAATAGAGAAGATACTAGCCTTCTTTAATAGGAGTACGGGTAGCTACGTCTACTATAGTATCGACCTTAAGCTATAGTCGACTATCTTCGATAGTCTATTTCCTAGGGAGTAGAGTTCGAGCCTATAGTAGATATATAGACGATCTATCTCTAGCTATACCCCTACGTACTATACTACTAATAGTAGAGACACTACCGATCTTAATAGTAGAGATACTACCGATTCGACTCGTAGGTCTTACTATAATATAATAAGATAAATATTAGTTACGATTATAGTAAGAGTAAGAAGGTATCTCTATAGACGCTACTAGTTCCTATACTACGCCTCGAGTAGCCTAATATTATACGCGAGGGAAGAGAGGTCCCTAAGGACTATAGACCTTAATTAGGGTAGGTTAACGATATAAGACGACCGCTATCCCTAGACTATAGTAATATAAGTAGAACGAGTTAATAGTATATATTTCGATCTTAATCTAGTAATATCCGAAACTAAGTTATACCTACTCGCTCGATCCGATCCTTATAGCCGATACTTACTATAAGATATAATAGTAGGACTAGTCCGATAATAACGACTACTATAAGAGTAGAGCTAGGATACTACTAGTAACTCGAGATAGTCTTATTCGTAAGGTAAGACTAAGATATATAGATTTAGGAACGATATCTAAGGTTCTATCCGTTATAGGTAAAGTCGTTAACCGCCGCTTAATATATAGCTTAGTATAGAACTACTCTTTCCTATCCTTAGTAGATACGAAAGCTAGACTATAAATTAATATATAATATTAGAGATTCGGTAGCTTATAGCTAGAAAGCTTAAGAAGTAGATCTTAAATAGCTTACTAATCTATATATTTCCCTCTATATTAAAGTATATAATAGAGCGCGCTATAGATCTATCTACGTATATTCCTATTTTAGTCTTACTAGCCTAACGTATATAAGGGGCAAGTTAGGTCGAAGTATACTATATAAACCTCGTTTTTAGGTAGCGTTCTATAAGACCTCTTCCTATTAGAGCTCGCTCTTAAACTACCTTATCTTATATATAAAACTTCCTACGGAATACGGTCTATTTAGCTATATCCTTCTTACTATACTTCTTACGAACCCTTAAATTCGATATATAGGTATAGATTACGAGCTTTAATTTATCTAACTTCTATATCCGAAGTAGGAAGGGCGTTACGATAAGTTATTAAAGGTAGATTATAGTATCTCGTATATCTATAAAGGAATATAGAGGCTAGGGTCGACTCGTATCTAGTATAATAGAGCGATTCGCTATACCCGATTATAGGTAGAATAGAAGGTAGGGTAGAGCTAAAGGTTAGGGCCTACTATAATAGTACCTCTAGTATAAAGATTACGCCTCCTCTACCGTAGACTAGTATAATAATAATACTACTATTAGAATCGTCTTCGGCTATTTACTATACTACCGTCTTTTACGGACCTTTTATATATTACGTACCTCTAGTTAGCAAAATATAAATTTACATTTCTAGCTCCTAGTAATTAACCCTTAGTATTAACTTAAATACTAGTCCTAGTAGATTATTAACTATAGATATTATGCCCTTTTAAAAACGCCTAAACCCTCCCGGCCTCCTCTAGAGCATTAATAGCCTATACTTTTACCTACTAAATAGTAAACCTATAAAGCTACGACCCTCCTACTTAATAGGAACCCTATTATATACTCTATCTCTAGTCGTCGTATCCGGGCCTTTATCGGACTCGCCTACTTCTATATTAGGTATACCCGTATCTACGTTCTTATTAGTTAGATCGATAATATTCTCGTAGTCGGCTAGCTACTAGTATTCGAATTCGAGAAGCTTCTCTATAAGAGTACCTTTATTATCTTTAGGCTCGTCCTCGTTACTCTCTTCTTCTAGTATAAGTATAGGAGTAAGGAATAAAGGAAGCTAGCTAGCCTAATACGGTTAGCTCTATACTAAGGAACTTTATATACTATCTCGTCCTTTCGATAATCCTTAGATAGATAGATATATATACTACCTTCTACTTATTTACTAGTAGATAATATAAGACTTCCTCTATACCTTATTCCTATCGACTAGCGATGCTATAGTAATTAGGATATTGCTAGATAGTTATTATAGTAACGAGCTTACCTACTTAATAGCTAAAACCACTCCTATCTAGCCGGTATACCTAGATATATTAAAAAACCATCGACATCCGCACTTCTATTGCATACCTAATATTAACCCGATTATTACCAAACACGCACTGTTCGAAAGCCCTTATTAAGGCTATTCCAACGAACCCGCTTTTATCCCGCTGGCCTTTATACCTACACCGCTGCTGGAGCCTAAAGATTCACCTTGTTGCCCCCTTTAGGGTGCAAAATTTGGACCCTAAACTCCGGGATTTGGCCCCTACCCCCGAGACCTTATTTCGACTACACCTCCCCTACACACGGAAAATTTCCTATTTAGGAAACTACACAAGATAGGTGCATAACAGTACCACAATACTTCAACACACTACAACGCGACTAATACGTCGCCGATTTGGACGCTAAGTAGCCCGTTTAAAAGCCCTCGACGAGAGCTTTTATTCTAGCTATTAAACGTCTATTTTAGTCGATTTCTAAAAGAGCCAAAGGCCAAACAAGAGCAGTGCTCTAGGATACACAAACATATACATACACTTAGTTCTCTCTATACTAGAGTTACCTACTGTCCTACGCCGCCGAGAGAGGAAGCTAAAGGAGCATTATAGTTTAGTAAGGACGAGTTTGCACCTCTAGGGATTAGAGTAGTGGTACTAGCTGTATAGCTAGATACTCTTTATAGAGTATAGGCCTACCTTTCCCTAGAGATAAAGGTTGTCCCGAACCTACTACGGCTACCCGTAGAACGCCTCTAGAGCCTACTATAAAGACGCACGTTGCCGTAGGCTAGAGTACTTCCTAGAAGCCGGGGTATATTTATATATCTCTTCTCTCCTCTTTAAAGTATACCTTCTCCTATA